>JARHVA010008618.1:0-80000 GCA_037957365.1 Torreya grandis | reverse complement strand
CTTTGAATAAACCAAGTTTTTAATTTATAAATATTATAATAATATTCCAAAATAATAAGGTTTTAAAAATCTTTTCCATGTATTAATATCAAACATGGGGTTTAATATAATCCATTTTATTTGATAAGTTTTAGACTATGCATTCATAGTATATTCTTGGACTCTTTTTTTTAGGTTAGGTTTTGAGTCCAACTCCAAGTTTATTAACTCATATAAGTACACTAATATTCCACTAAGCCCAATAAAAAATATATTAATCGAGGTATGTTATTCATGTAAAACCAAGTATAATGAAACCAATGCTCAAGACTATTAAACATTCAAGCCTTCGACAAAACGAATCCATAAATGGAATAATCAATAAAAAAAATGTGTTCATTTTCTATCTAATATGTAATGAAAACATCACAACATAGATAGAGATTAGCTGACATGAATATATATATATATATATATATATATATATATATATATATATATATATATATATATATATATATATATACCTACCTCATCATGTGCATCTGAGGTCTTTGATAATGCTTTACATTTTTATTTTTCCCTCTTTCTTCCTTGTACACTATATCTCCTTACTCTCTTTGAACCTCCTTTCCCCCTCTTATTCTTATATTATTCTCTTTTATGCCAAACCATCTCTTCATATTATACATGCTATCATAATTATACTTGTATTTCATTTTGATAACACTCTTGTTTAGCCCATCATGACTATTGTCATATTCTACATGTAAGCTAAGTCAATAAGAATAATGCTCACAAAACCATACAACTTAGAATGTCTTTTCTGTATTCTTTCATATGATAATGACTTTTAAAAAACCAAGTTTTCACTTTATAAATATTCTAAAAATATTACAAAATAATAAGGTTTTTAAAATCTTTTCCATGATTTACTATCAAACATGGGTTTTAATATAATCCATTTTATTTGATAAGTTTTAGAATATGCATTCATAGTATATTTTTGGACTTTTTTATTTAGGTTAGGTTTTGAGTCTAACTCCAAGTTTATTAACTCATATACGTACACTAATATTCCACTACACCCAATCAAAAATAGATGAATCAAGGTATGTTATTCATGTAAAACTAAGTATAATGAAACCAATGCTTAAGACTATTAAACATTCAAGCCTTCAACATAGCAAAGCCATAAATGGAATAATCAATCAAAAAAATGTCTTCATTTTATATCTAATATGTAATGAAAACATCACAACATAGAAAGAGACTAGTTGACATGAATGAACTAGGTACAAATGTAAACAATCAATGACATATAGTAATATTCAAACACCAAAAGTAGTATCATGTAACAACTAATTGTGGTGTGTGTGGGGTCTTTATTTTAATTGTCTCTACCCACACCGTAACTATCTACTCTACCCTCTCTAATTATAATCTCACTCCATAGTAGTCTGGAGGGTATTTTGATCTTGCTTCCATCTCAATAAACAAAAAAAGGTAGTTAGCCTACATCATGGTATTATCAATAAATAATTATGAATAAACTTTGAGTAATATATCTGAACATGAAATTAGTCCATTTTATCATACAAAATATTATCCATAAGCAACAACTATCAAAATATATATTAAGAAACAATGCACTACCAGATAAAATAGTATAATAATCAAACTAATGAATAAACATAAGATTTTATAATAATCATTTAATAATCCACTAATTAATGCTAAATTATTCATAGAGGGAAAATTGAATGTGATAATATGTCCTCAAATTTTTATCTTGTGACATCTAAATTTTAGTATCATTGACATGTTTAATTATATCAAAAGTAGGTAAACTAGTAGAATAATATTATGAAGGTTTAGACATATTAGCATTATTATTGATATAAGGAGATTTTTATGGATAATTAGTCATATTCATGGAAAAATTACCTATTTTAGTAGTTATTTATTTTCCTTTCATTTGGATTTCAAGTGGTGTTGAGAATAATTTTGGTAGATTCTGTATGTTCACTAATTTATTTCTTTTTCTAATTTTGAATCTTGTGAAGACCATGAATGAATAGATATTCATGTTCCCAAAAAATTTCCTCGCAATAATCTTCATTTGAATTATATTATACGAATGCATTTGCTAATTTTCCACTATATTCTTCAATTTCAAATTCTCAAATATCTAGTTTTTTATTCATTTTCTTCTTCAATTTAATCATACCAAAAAAATTATTTGGTTTCCAAAATGACATTCACAGGTAGATTTACATTTTTTTGGAGATGAGATTTGAGTTCATGTTTTTTTTTTATGGGTTTTCAATCAAGGAATATCTCTTTGAAAGGCACATTATTAGTTCTTGGTATTTCTTGATAAAGAGTAGTAATAGTTTTCTAAGGTAATTACTTCTTCAAGTGGTGTTGAGAATAATTTTGGTATATTTTGTATGTTCACTAATTTATTTCTTTTTTCTAATTTTGAGATCTTGTGAAGACTATGAATGATTAGATATTCATGTCCCCCAAAATTTTCCTCACAATAATCTTCATTTGAATTATATTATAGGAATGCATTTGCTAATTTTCCACTAGATTCTTCAATTTCAAATTCTCAAATATCTAGTTTTTTATTCATTTTCTTCTTCAATTTAATCATACCAAAAAAATTATTTGGTTTCCAAAATGACATTCACAGGTAGATTTACATTTTTTTGGAGATGAGATTTGAGTTCATGTTTTTTTTTTAGGGGTTTTCAATCAAGGAATATCTCTTTGAAAAGGCACATTATTAGTTCTTGGTATTTCTTGATAAAGAGTAGTAATAGTTTTCTAAGGTAATTACTTCTTCAAGTGGTGTTGAGAATAATTTTGGTATATTTTGTATGTTCACTAATTTATTTCTTTTTTCTAATTTTGAGATCTTGTGAAGACTATGAATGATTAGATATTCATGTCCCCCAAAATTTTCCTCACAATAATCTTCATTTGAATTATATTATAGGAATGCATTTGCTAATTTTCCACTAGATTCTTCAATTTCAAATTCTCAAATATCTAGTTTTTTATTCATTTTCTTCTTCAATTTAATCATACCAAATAATTTATTTGGTTTCCAAAATGACATTCACATGTAGATTTACATTTTTTTGGAGATGAGATTTGAGTTCATGTTTTTGCTGAGGGGTTTGCAATCAAGGAAGATCTCTTTGAAAAGGCACATTATTAGTTCTTGGTATTTCTTGATAAAGAGTAGTAAAAGTTTTCTAGGGTAATTACTTCTTCAATTTTGTTATATCATTGACCATTTTCTATAAAATTTATTCGATATAAAATGAACCTATATTTTATATTATAATTTTTGAAGGATCTTTTTTCAATTTCCTAACTATTATCATATCATCTTCAATGTCAATATATAGAGTTTGAGTTGTAGTCAAATTAGCTAATATGGCTCTTCTCAATTGATAACTCACTTGTGGTAATTGAGAATTGATAAAGAAACACTTTTTTATTTTAGTTTTAGGTCTTGTAGTTACTAATAATTTATGTAATATCTTGTTAAACTTATCTACAAAATCCCTAATAGGTTAATGAATTTCATTCTTCATATGGATGAGTTGAGTAAGTAATTCATGTACATCTTCAATAGTTTGAATTTACTTTCAAATTTGGTTTTCATATCATTCCAATCTGTTATCACTCTTGGAAGAAGATGATAAAACTAATCCATAGCTCTGATATGTAGAGTTTTATCAAATAATATTACTAATATATATCCATGTTCTACTCCAAAAATTCCACATGCTATAGAAAAAGAGGCAAAGTATTTATCTAGAATTTATTTACCATCACCTTAGAATTTTTGAACATTCTTCCATGAACCTTTTAGAAGGTCACGTAATTGTCCCAGATCCATGGGACCAATTATGCTACCCCAATCTAAGCCATGACTAGAAAGAATTCTTATAGTGGGATAATAATAACTGGTAGAATAAGATCTTAATTAATGATTTTCCCTATTTGTAATTGATTACTTTTCTTATGAGTTGTGGGAATAGTAGATATTTTTTTGAGTATAAAATTTTGTTCTATATTTAGTTTAATATTAGAAATTTATTGTGTTTGATAGAAAGGATTAGTTTCACCTTTTGATTTAATAGCTCTAGTAAATAATTTCCACTACTTTTTACAATTAATGAGGAGCTAGTGCAAATTGAAGAATTATCTAGTCTAGTCTTCTTTATTGAATTATACATGTAATTAATGATTCAAATATTTGTAATAAAATAACACAATATTCTTAATATTATAAAACCTTGATGAATCTATGAAAATGTGTTTAATTTTTTATATTATCCCACACAAATGCTTTCAAATTTGACTAAATGTCTTATTATGTTTTACTTAACCAATCAAGATTGGGTTAAAGAACTAGTGCTTATACTACTTAAATGGTCATTAGATGAAATTATTATTGATGATAATATTTGAGTAGTTTTAATATATATTATCCATTCTTATCTTCTTACTTGTCTCCTTGAAATTATTTCAATGTCTAGTCATAGAATATCAAAATTATATTCTTTAGTGTGTATCACTATAGTGAGAATATTTAATTGAGAAAAAAATTTATTGTTATTCTAGGCTAGTTATCAAAAATTCAAGGTAATGTCTTCTTCTATAGGTTCTATCCAATTTAATCTAGGTTGATTATCATGATTTTAGATAGTTGAGATTGTCATGAATGAAACCTAGTAATTTTGAGCTACTGGTCAAGATCTATGGGATTCTCTACCTATGTAAATTATTTCTAATCTTTATACATGGTCTAAATCTTGATTAAAAAGTGTCAAAATGTTTTAGAAGTGAGTTACTAACACTTTTTCAAAATCCCAAGCAAGTTGTCTGATGTGGGATATAATATATATTTGTGTGGATTTCTCCAAATCTAGTTTAAGATGATATAGTGGTCCTTGAGTTGATAAAAATTCATATGAACCAATATCTCAAAATGTGGGTTGTATTGGTATTGCAAAAGCATGCCCCATGGTGGGTGTCAAAAAATACTGGTAAGAAAATTTCTCAAGTGGACAAATAGATGGTTCTCATCAATAATTAGGTGGAAAAGTACCTCTCTTATTAGTAGGCATATCTACCTTTATTAAAATCTGAAAATATGTTGTAAAGGAAAATATTTACATAAAATGCTTTCATCAGGGTAGCACATATAACTAGAAAGTAAAAAAAGTCTAAAATAAGGAAAGTATGAAAGAGGGATATGAAGGAAAGAAGAATGTATTGAGGGTGGGAAGAATATAAAATAAAAAAATATAAACCTATAAACCTATGGTAAATGTAAAGGAAGTATGACATAATCTTTTTTGTAGAAAACCTCGATCATTCAATGGATAGGAAACACATATATGTGTTTATAGAAACACACAACATAAACCAAAGTAATTATATATAATTGATAATATAAATTAATAATCACTAAATATTTACTTGTAAAAAGTAAATAAATACCCTCTACCTCCACAGAGGTTTCACCAAAATGAAAATAATAAATCAAGATTCATAAAGAAATATTACAATGAAATTTCCCAATTTTGAATAGTTTATAATAACTGTATTAAAATTCTAAACATAAAGAATAAAAAACATGTAGATAGTAAATACATACATAATTTAAAAATAAATATCAAATATAAATTTTTAAAAATCTCCTTGTGTTGATCTTTGTTAGGTTGTAAATATAAACTCTTCTTTCAAAACATTTCTTAAAAGTTTAACAATAAAGACCTCTATAAATGAACCCCTAATTCATATTTATAATTTTAAATGGGTGGTTATGGGGTGTAACCACATTTTTTTCCTTTTTAGGAATCATATAATAACTTTATATATTTTTCAAAACTTGACATTTTCAAAATTGTGTTAATAAATTTGCACAACTTGCAAAAATGCATTAGTGTTTTTGCATGACTTGAGAATGTATAATAATGAATTTTCATAGCTTGAAATTTTATGTTGGGAAATTTATATGATTCTAAATTTAAAAAATTAATTATTACAATTTCATGATTTTATAATGTGTGAATTAACTTAAAAAGTATAATTACAATCATGAGAATAACAATATTATGAAAAGATCAAAGTTATGTGATAGATCATTATTTATCATCCTCATTGATGATAAATTAAAATTATTGTTTTTTAGGTCATAGATTATTCTTCTAATATTCTTAAAATATTCACATGACTCCAAAATTATATCTTCATCTAGCCCATCTAAGTATGTATAAGTCATCTTTGCATCACAATACATATATACCATGTTTTGAGTTGTTCTTTGTAATTTATTCAACATTGTATCAAGTTTTTCCAAGTTAATTTGATACTTTATCAATGTCTAAATTAAATTTTAATTTAATTTGTAACTTGGCATTGTAATAGTTTTACAAAATTTCTTGAACTAATTGAAAATAACTTCTTTAGATGGAAATTTCACTTTATCATCGATGAGTTTTAATTTCAATTTTATTACCTCTCCTATTATTTCAAGGACAGAAACTACTCCTATTGACTTATAATATTCAATTTTTTTAACTCTTTATTTGAAAATATGAATTAAAAATTTTGTATCTCCCAAAATCTTGATGAGATATACTTCCTTTTGGATGACCTTTTCTTGAATCAGGTCATCTAGGCAGGCACAAGAGAATTATTCTAATGAATGGATCAACTCATTCCATTTATGAACTTCTTACTCATATTTTATTTATCATATTAAAACTATATTTAAAAACAAATAGCTATTGTTTTTTGAAGAATAATGATACTATATAATCCCCACCTATATTTTTCCCCAAAAAATTGACAATTTTTTTGTTTCTATAGTGGAGTCATTTCATCAGACACTTTGTCTACTTATCATAAACAATGATATTCTCTATGTGAATGTTTAAAATGTTTAAAATTAATTTTAGTAACATAAATCATTCATAAATGTATGTATATATTCAAGTTATTATATAAACAATAAGACATATAGTTTGTTGCACCTCAAGACAATGAAAACTACATATAAAGAAGAACCCAAGTATATAGTTTCACACAAAACTTTATAAATATGCTTGAGATTATAAATATACTTCAATACATGACCTTTTTATGTCTAAAAGTATGATTGAATCAGTTTTTCATTTTTTTTTACAAATATCCCTATGATGATGATGGTGCCACTTTTAAACTCATTTCTATATGCATCTAAAAGCACACATGGGACTCCAAAATGGGAATCAACTTCATAGAGGGGGAGGCATCTCCTTTCAAAACTATATTATCAAATATATAAGAGTTATGACTAATATAATAGGTGTTGTGACTATCTAAGAGTGTTGTGCCTATAACCAAAAACTCCCAACCATGTGCCAAGTATAAATTCTTCTAAAGGCATGAGGAAAACTACAATACATCCATATTCAAACCTTTTCTTATCGTCGATATAAATCGCCATAAACTCCAAATTCATTTTTGGAATAAATATAATAAAATTTTCAAGAGAAATTCTAGATAAATACTTTTTCAAAATATATCCTTCCATGACCAAAATCTTTGAAACCTGAAACAATATCTATACATATAAAATCTGAGTGACTCCACCAAGGATTGTTGAATGTGTTTTCATCTAATCAACTAAGAACCCAAAGGTTTTTATCCTAGGTTTCTATAAACTAAAAATTCAAGATCTCTCCAATGAATAAAATTTAATTCATCAATCCCCCACAATGAGCCCTTAACCTCCTTTTATAACTTTTTGAAGTAATAAAATATTACTTTTTCCTTATTTGCTCCAAAACTCCTTTTATAAAATAAATGTTAACTTTATGGAGCACTTTTCACCCTTCTAAGGAATATTAATATTTTCTCATGAAAAAATTCCTTTTTTCAATATGTCCACATGAAATAATTTTTCAACACCTTTAAAATGAGCTAGTACAATAAGTTATCCCTTTTAATATTTCCAACATTAGACAACTTAAGTGAAATATTAACTAAATAGCTCAATAATATACCCAAGTTGTGGAGAGCACCCAAATTATATAATTTTAAAATTATAATCATACTAAATTGATATTGAAGACTTAGGATGATGATTGGAAGCAACTAGGTGACATTATAAGAATACCCTGCTCTTCCAAGAAATTTAGAGATTACATGAATGGTTGAAAATTGATTTAGAAAGCATAAAATGGATACATGAAACCATATGAGATCAAAAAAATGAAAAAATGATCTAAAATAATATCCCAAATGTTCTCCAAGAATGGTAGAGTTATCCTTACCTAACCAGTTAACCTCTAGAAGACTTAGAAACTAGTTAATTATGCACAAATTGGCTAAGCACATAAAGGGGACATTATAGTCCCCCCTTCCAAAAATTAATTGTCTTCAATAAATTTTAAGTCATGATTACTTAACATCACCACATAATTCCACCATGAACACCATTTCATCAAATTTCCAACATGTGTTACCATCCTCATAAACAAACCAGTAGGCAAACACTTGGAATGTTTCAAGACATCCCACTAAAACTTCCATACCCTATTTGAATTTAGTAAAATTGAAATATTAATCTACCACATTTTAAACCTTTCTCCATAATAAAACCAAGGTATAGGAGCTCAAAATTGAATTAACATGTGGCTATCCAAGGTAAATAATATCATATCATAACCTAATTTTATTAAAATTAGTGCTCTAGAAGTAGGATAATAGCTATAGAAATGAGGTACCCATACATGAAAATGAGATATGAGAATTTAATTGCTTAAAATAAACTCATAAGTGATTGTAAAGTACTCCCAAACAACCTCTAACTAAAAACTCTTCCATTCCTAGACTAAAATATTTTTCCAACCTTCATGGATGTGTGCAAACAAAAGTATGAGGTGGTTGATCTGCAACAAAATAGTAGAGTAAAAAATGAAATTTTGAAATATCCTTGGCCAAGGAACATATCTATGGTCATTGTAACCTTCCAGCATAATTTTTTGGTGACCTTAATCATAAATTCAAAGGAATGAAGCAACTCTACCATGCTTGTGTTATGTAACTCTTGTATTCATCTGTGCCTCATTAGAAGACCTTATAGTGAAACTAAAAGCATATTCTCGAAAATGAATACCTCTCATGTAAATCATACAAGTGACATCAACAAACTACACCTCTAAGGCACTAGGATTTTTTTTACCATCATACAAATTTACATCCATCTTGAAGTCATCCTCATGTTTTCCATGAAAGACTGTGAAATCTTTTACTTCTTTTAATAACTTTAACATGAAAACATCACTAACTAAGGGTCTAGGAGGAATTGGTGTCTACATATTCCATTTCAAATAAATATTAACAAATGTAAAATCAGCTCTTAGTCCAAAGAGTGGTTTGTAAAATAAGTGAAAACATGATGAGACCCTTGACTTACCAATCATTCATGAAATTTAACCTATAAACTTGCATTATCTATTATTCTTATGAAAATTCAAACAAGCTCAAAATCAATTTTATGGAACTTCTCAAAGTTAGGAATGTCAAAGTATCCATGTTTCAACACATTCCATGTAGATACTTCATCTTTTACCTCATTAACACAATCTTTATCTGGTGGTCTCAATGAAGGATTACCAACCATAAATATTGGAACATACTAATGATTTGTTTATAAATATTTTATAGGCTTAAAACCACACTCTAACTCATGTTTTAAAACTTCTCCCATATCCCATATCTTTTTTCTTACTCAATTCTGTCTTATTGAATCAAACCTGCACTTGTAACTTTTGATTTCTTTGGGAAACAATCTAAGTCATATTTATATTGAATACAATGAAGGTCATCAAATACTTTCTTGATTTATTTAATTCTTTGTTTATTCACTTGCTCTATCACATTCTCAAAATCCCTATTAGGTTATTTTCTAAGAGGAATCTCACTAAAAACCACACTATGCTTGTCCAATATGGATTGGATATCCACATGATACTAATCATATCCATCATAAGATATTTTAAAATAGATCAAACATTGTGTTTCCCAAGCCACCTCTCCTTGTTATAATAATGTCTCCATGCTCTTCTTAGTAACCAAACTAGGTGTGCCATTTGACACTAGTCAAAGAATAACCTTTTTTCCCTCATGTTTGAATTTGAGATCCATAGTTTGAAAGTTATATGAATACTTTCCAAGGGACTGTAACCATTAAATTCAAATAACCATGTTAGTCTCTTAAATTATGACAACATAAAAATCATTAGTCACTTGATGGTCACCCAAAGTAATATTCAACCATGAAATATTCTTCTTACAGCTCATAGTGAATCCATCAACAACCATAACATTAAATATAGTAAAATATTCTACTTTAATACCTATTTTCTTCACCAAGACATCATATATGAAATTATAGGTTACCCCACTATCAATAAAAATTGTCACACATTATCACTATAAGAATCCTATCATCTTGAAAGGGAGATATATAGGGGTACCTAAAAAAGAAGCATTAATACCTCCTATTGACCATTTTTTGACTCCCTAGGTCAAAATTGTCAACACTTATAGTTTAAAAATTCTTTCATAGGGCTTTCCAAGCTTTTAAATTATCACGTTGGTCTTGTAATGTTCTTAAATTAGTAAATTAAAGTCTTGTTTAGCATTGTTTAGGGTTTTGAGACCTTTATTTAATTGTATTGTTTTCAAGGTCATTTAAGAACAAATGTTGATTGCCTATTTATATTCAAGGTCATGTCATTTTTATGAGCAACCATATGAGGTTTAGTCATGCCTTTGAGGTCATCTAACCATACATCAGTCTTCCACCACATTTGTCAATGCACCCCAAGGTCTATTATGTCACTTCTTAAGCCAAATTTGAGGAATTGTACATACTTTTAAATAGTAAAATAACCTCAATAGAGTTTATAACATGCATGGTGTCATATAGTGGTAAAATAATTTGAGTAAAAAAACCTTACAGTCTAATGTACAAAGATATAGAATCACTCAGAATAAACTAGTTTTTGGTCACTTGTACAAGCATAAGGGTCTACTTTCAGGTGAAAATGCATATATGGGTATATTTTTAACCTCCTCAAGTCATTCACATGGAAAATAAGATTTCATAGGTAGAGAAAGTGTTGATCATTGTTTTTGTTTTTGAGGTTTGGCATTGATGCTGTAATTGATGTCAAAGGTTCTTAAGATGTTGATATCATTTTTGTTGTCATTGATTATCTTTGTTGATATAGAGGTTATCTTATGAATATTGATGTCAAAGGTGATTATTAATGTTGATTTAATGTGACTATCATTCTTATTATCATTGATGTCTTAGTGGTGTTCTTGTGAATATTGTTGAAGGTCAGTTGGCATGGTCATGAGGTCATTGATATCTCATTGAAGAGTGTAAGATATGATTCTTATATGTTTTTTTTTGTCACTTGGATTTTCACCCCTTTAGGATAATTCTCATCTCTCCTCATCCAAGTGGAACAATGGAAACATCTCACTTTGTTTACGTAATCAATTGGTGAGATGAATCTCTAGAAGGGATAGTTCCCTTGATGCACTCTTTGAAGCACTCTCTCAATTATCAAATTTACATGAAAAGGGTTAAGGACAAACTTAGAAATATCAAAGGTGATGAAAATATATTAAATTTCCTCCTATTTATTGAACTTATACTACTTAGATCAAATCAAAGCTTATTTCACACAAAACTCACAACTCAAGACAGATTATTACATCAATGTTTCATATGCTAGGTTGAAGAGGTATATTGATGTTTAGGAGGTATGATGAATTATCATTTTCATAATAAAATAATATACCACTTATAAAACTCTCATACACTATTAAACACCTACAATAATTAATCTTTCGCATATATGGTGGATAATCAAAGATAACATGCTAGAAAAGATTATCTTTTACTAGACAAGTCAACAACATTTGGAACCAAATTCAATTATGAGCATGTGAGTAGGAAAATTATCTTTTTTATTAATTCAAGAGTCATTAAAATACAAAATTGTCTAGGGTTTCACCATTAACCAATGGATGCTACTCAAAAGAGCCAAAAGAGTCATTATTTATAGCATTTGGGAAAGGGTTGAGACAAAGGAAGTATAAAGGTCACTTGGACACTTATCAAGCTATGAGAATAGGTTACATATGTATGATAAGTATATTTGAAACTAACCATGTAATTTTAGGAAGTACAAGTGTCCATACAAGGCATGAAACTCATGAAAAATGGCATGAAACTCCTTATATTAGCTCACAAAACTACCTTCATCATCTAAACCTATTTGAACGTCCCAAAAATAACTATGGATATATATAATGATTGGAAAGAGAGGAAAGGATTTTAGACATGCCTCTCCATGCATTGGTTTAAGTCATAGTAATCTATAAACTTTTAGAGATGAGCCATCACCATTTGCAGTCTAGGAAAACTCCTCTTCCACACACCTTACACACTTGGCTTCCAAAAAGAATCAATTTTCCATGAAAATTCATAAAATAGAGTGGGTGACACTTTTCAAGGCCCTCCATGGACTTAGAGGCATTAGACACACCTTAAAAGGACATATATTTGAAGTTCTGACACTTATCACCATTATGTTAATTATGCTAGTTTGACTTGATAAGATGAGATCCATTGTTTGACTAGTTAAGATTTTTTTCAAGGAATTAAATTACCATATTGAGTTATTAAAAGTATATATATATATATATATATATATATATATATATATATATATATATATATATATATATATATATATATATATATATATATATATATATATATATATTCCTCTCAATCTTGATTGCATCTCTTGAATATTCCTAGAACTTGCACAATGCACAAAACTATCAAAAATACCCTATTTTACACTCCATCCATATAGCTCCATACAAATAATCATGATGGGGAGTATCCTAAGAGAGTATTATAAAACCTTGAATAATCATTCTAGGAAAAGTATTCCATTTGGGCATATTTCAATATTCATAAAGATATAACATTGGAACTAAAAAAAAATTCCAAAAACATGATATTAATGACCCCTAATAACCTATCTAAACACATTTGGCATCCATTCATAGTATCATGAAAGATGTGAGTATTCAAAACTAGCATATTGAGCTTGTTTCTCCATATGCACAGGCCATAATATGGTTCTTAAGCCCAAAAATGAATTTATTGTGCTTTTTATACAAAAAAAAATCTTTAATTTTTTTATAAGCTCATAAATATATTTTATTCCATTTAAATCCATTCCTAGATTTGAAAGTGACATTGGTGTCACATTTATTCTTTAGGCCTAAACGTGCCTAATAAGCATGATTGTAAAATTTGTAGGTTTGGAATTTTTTGATTAGTTTCATCCATTTGAATAAGTTATATAATGTTTTATTAGATTTAATTAATATTAAAAAATCATCCTATAACCCTCAAAACACTCCTCATCTCTTCCTCTCATTCACCAACTAGGCCTAATTGTAGCTTATTTGGTTGACTTATATGCGTAAGTGTTTTGACCATTTTGAGAGGTATAATATTTGGTTAGTATTTATTATCACTTATTTACCTTTTATATACCTCAAAATATGTTCCATAATGTTTCCAAATATTTATATCAAGTTTCTCACCCTCCTTGGTTTTATTTGCTTACTTTACCAAAACCTTGATTTTCTTAATTGGCTGACCTCTGAGACAAAATAGTGAGGTATATCCCTCTTCCCCAAGGAAAAATGAAGATTTTATTATATTTTTTATGTATTTATGAATTTTTTTACCAAATTTATAATCTAGGTTCATCCATTTAGGCACCTAACTAACTCAAATTGCCCAAAAAAGGCCTCCAAAAAGGACTATTTTTTGCATTTTTCACTTTTGCCTAAGAATGACCCCTCAAGGCATAAAACCAATGATATTAGGTTTTATCAACATGTCATATAAATTTTATTCATGATAACTAATATTTTAATTAATAAAAAAACACTCCTCTTATTTATATTCCTTATTCTTACTTATTGAGCAACATGGGTCTCCTACAATTGTATGGATTGCTACCTTTAGGCTAGCAAGGAGAGTAGATTATCATCTTAAAGGGGGTCATGGAGTATTTGAAAACACTTTATTATTATATCATTAACCATTTAAATTTTTTTATCAAACTTTATTTGTCTTCCTAAGAATAGTCATCTTCTTACCCTCAATTCATGCTCAAGACTACACACTCAGCTATAGGTGCATACAGGGCCTTAAGAGGTCTATCTAGGCTTGTTTCACACATCTAAAATATTATGGAGATAAACATGGTATTTAATAAGGTGTTAATATGTTTATTTAATAGTTTTAACTTCCCTTTAACCTATTTACATTCACTTTTAATTCACCAAATTGAATTCTCCCTATCTTGATTGTGAAACCCTACCTTTTTTATTCATGTAGGTGCATATGAGTTATAATTTGGATTTGATCATGGTTTTTAGAGGCCATAATTACATAATATAGGTAAAAAAACATATTATCATGTTTTTATTCACATTTAATGTCCTAAAACACCATCAACACACCATGCTTGGGTCACTATCTACCTATTTTATTATAAGTAAACATTTTCATATGAGGGGACACTTGTAGCTGTCGATGAAGCTTGAACTATTATATATCAACATCATACTGATGAAATTAATGCTCATTATTAAACCATTTTCTAATTATTATCATGAAAACATTAGAGTGTGTTTTTTTATCCTTTAGATGTCAAAGGTCATTCAAAACTCAAAACTTATAGATATTAATGCAGGGTTTCAATGCTTTTAAGGGCATCTTTAGGACCCCCAACAACCACTTTCCATAAATCCTCTTGACCCCATCCTTAGAATAGTTATCCATTATATATGATACAATGTCTACCTATCTATATGTTTTAAAACTCTTTGCAAACATGTTATAGGATATTCAAGAAACACCATTGGACCTCTATTTTCACATTTTTGGGAAGGTTTCCCTAAACTTAGTCTTTACTTATTCCAATATATTTTACACATTAATTTACACTTTTGACATCTAAAATTAGTTTTTAATGATAAAACAACATGTTATGACTAAATAGGAAGCTATACCATACCCAACATTTAATACATGTGCCTTCATGGCTCTGAGGTACCACCTGTAGGTGGTCATTTTCATACATAAGTAGTAAGTCAAATGGATAGTATATAAGGTGTGTAGGTTTTTAATCACTTATATGTTTTCTCCAAGTACCTAAATGAATTATTAACAATATTAAGTGATTGAAAAAAATATCAAAATTTTCCTCTCTACATGATGTCATCAAAGAGGCTGTTATAGGTGTGTATGGGTTGTATGCAGGTAGTGAGCATGGAATGGAGCAAGATATGTTGATGAATGGCCTCATAAACAACTAAAAATCAATTTGAGTATATAAAATTCATTATTTTGATTAAGGATATATTAATACATGTTCCAAAACATCTACTCCACCATGAAAACCTCTTTCAAAAATTTGTAACAAAGTAGGCAGGGGTATCTAATGATTGTTTAGTGTGATGCATGAGATTATAACTAACCTTGTATCTTATTTAACAAAAAAATGAATTATATACAGTTCCTAATGACTTTAATAAACTTATATAACCTAATTACCATTCCATTGACAAGCTTGGCAAGTCTTATACATGTGACTACAAGTGAAATTGAGTAAAGAGTTGACTATGAGGAATGACAAGATTGAAAGTTGCCTAAAGCATGATATGATGAAACCAAACATGTAGTGAGGTGATAATATTTATTTTATAATGGTGGAACACCATTTTATATTCACATGAGACCCATGTATATGAACAACATTTTGAAACAAGTAAGAACTTAATTGAAGTTTCACAATGGTGACACCTTCCTACGAGATGAGATAATTTTCCCATCAAAACACCATGATAAATGAAACTAATAATTAATATAATTTTATAAGAGATAAAAAAATCCGTAGGAGTCAACATAACCAGCTTTTTTGTATGTAGTTATCCAAAATGGAGAAAAACCTATATGGTGTAGGAAATAGTGAGCAAAAATTTATAGTCAACTTGTTAGAGATGGTTCATAAAGCATGGTTGAAAAATAATTTGAATATTTTTATTTAAATTAATATATTTTAGTGTAATAACACCTCACAAAAAAATTTACCTGTAGCCTCTTCTATTGACCGTACTAAACACAAACCTGCTAGTCACTTCTATGTGTCTAGAAAGATTAAAAAAAAAGAGTATAATAGTTTTAGCTTTAAAATGACACTTCAAAAGCATTTCAAGAATGGAAATGAAATTTAGGAAGATTAATATTCCATGAGCTTATCCCATTTTTCACCCTCCCTCATCAGCTGTACAAGTGCCAAACTCACCTTTTTCAATATATTACTTGATCTTTAGTTAAATAACCTACAAGATTTTGATTGAATTGACATTCTTGATAGGTAATCTGACCTATTAGATGTTTGAAAGGAAAATAGGACACTTGGACACCTTGGGAACCATTAAACTTGAATTTATGACCCCTAAAATCCCATTAAATAACCCAAAATGATAAATAAACTTATTAGACTATGACTAAGGCTAAAAAGGCATTAAATAACATCAAATGGATTATAATATACCCTATAAAAAAGTATTACACCCATAAAACATATAAAAACCCATTTTTTACCTATATGGGTCTAAACTTGACATTGAAGTCAAATTTTTTCAACATTATTAAGTATTCATAAGTCATGTGAAGGTCAGCATGGAAGGTCCTCGTTGTCAAAGTTGTCAAGTGCTTGAGCCTAGTAGTGTCTCGATAAGGTATATGAATGGTGGCATGTTGAGATTGATTTTATTAGGATTGTAAAGGTGTTATAAGTATGTTTTACATTATTTTAACATGTGATGTGTTGTATGACAGGATAGTGAGGTGTTGAGATCATGAAAAGAGGCATGGAGGTCAAGTGCTTGAGTATCCTAAAACTAGTCATAACATATAAAGTCCTTGTGAGAATAAATGAGTGTGTTAACTTGGTGAGATGTATGAATAGAGGTATGAAAGGTTATATGAGGTTATTTTATCATGTTTATGAGATAAGTGCCTAAGAAGTAGATCCTTGTGTCAAGTATCAAGAGATTAAGGAGTTTTGTCATGGCCTAGTCATGGTATGAAGAGACCTTGTGTGAAGGCATTAGCTTAATTTCTTGGTGAGATGAGTGGTATAAATCATGTGAGAATATTTATATTAGTTTTTTATCATGGTAATAGGTTGTATTACATGTATATGGGGTGTTGAGATCTTAGACAGTGGTTAGAAGGATAGTTTCAAGGACTAATGTGGTTTGCAAGTCAAGGTCTAGAGAGCAAAGAGAGAGATTGTGGCCAAATGAGGTATGAGATTAAAATTTAAAGATAATAATGAGAATGTGAGAATTTTTAGTGGTGTGATATATTGTCTTAGGTGTGTTGACCAAGTTTGAGGTCAAAATTTGAAGGTGTAGGCTTGAAAAAGTGTTTTAAGGTCTCTTGAGTGCACTGGATGAAGAGTTATCTACCCAAGAATGTTTTTAAAGAATATTTTGGAATTTGTATAATAAGAATGAGGAAATAATATATTAATCATATATTTTTAATTGTCTTATATCAAATTTTTAGGCTTTAGTTTTTGTAATGAGGGGATAAGCTCAATGAATGATTGTTAATATTGGAAGATGGTTTAAACCCTCAAAGAACCCTAATAGTGAACCAATTTAAATAAGTTGTTATAAAGTGATAATAATGTATTGGTATGGATATTTTAGTTATTTGAGGTTTTATTCAACCCCCTAGGCATCTCCAAGTGTGATTAAGTCTTTAGATGAGTGAGTGGACCCTACAGGAAAGGCCTTGTTTCTCAGATATTTGTAGTAGTAGTCAAAGTTGTTAAATTAATGGAAGAAAAAGTATGGGACTTAATTTGTTTCCATGTATTTTTATTTGAAATTTATATCACTTAGGTGTATAAATTTGGTGATCCAAGTTGTCTAGTTCCTAGAAGGCCTAATGAAGAAAAATAATGCAAAACCCAAGCAGTGTAAAAATGTGTCTTTCTTGTGTGATTTAATGAAAGAATGATGGATATAAGTGAATTTATATGTTTTTCTGGTATTTAATATTATATTAATTATTTTTATAAGGTTTTATAGGTAGTTAAGGTAGCAAAAATATTAAATCTAAAATGAATTATCTAGCTAAGTAAGGTTTGTGAGAGAGGTCAACAAATTGGTATAAAAGACTAATAGTTTACATTAGAGCTCATGATATTTTTTTTTGAGGTTATTATAAGGATGTTTTAGGATCATGTTAATTCATTGGAATTAATTTATTATGTCTTTTAATGTTTCAAAATTTCCATTTTCCATGACTATGTTTTGAGGCTAGTTGGTAGTTCAAAGTAAACTTTTTGTAGAGAAGAGTTTGAGCCTGTATACCCTAAGTTGAAGTATATAATGAAGTTTTTGATGACCTTTAGGTCATGAGGTTTATGAATTTGTGATTTATTTCCATGGTTTTTTTTATCTAATTGAAGTTTTATCTTTAGTATTTCAAGACAAACTTTATAGGTATGCACAAGCCTAATTGTGAACAGTACTAATGGTGTGCTTCAAGTGGTGGTTAGACATGAAAAGTTTCACAGACCTAAAATTATAATATTATATATATATATATGAGTGAAAATTAATTTTAACTATCGTATGTATATTATGAAAGTATTTTAAGGAGCTCAAAGGGTAGCATGTGCTAATGAAGGTTTGATTAAATTAGGTCTCCTTAAGGCCTAAAAAAGGTTTTGGTATTTCAAGTTGTGGATGACCTATTTTAATGATTTATTCATTTATTAAATGTCTTATTAGAATTATTTAAATGGCAATACAAAGTGTTCATTTATGTATGTCTGACCAAGAAGGATATGAACAAGAGGCTTGTATATATACAAGTAATTTTAAGCCTATTATGAAGTGTGTGTGAAAGCAAATGCAAGAAAAAATTGAGGAGGTAATTTAGACCATCATATGGGTGTATATATAGTCATGAATATATAATATAAGGTATAAGTATTAATATCAAGGTCATATGACCTAATCAGTCTTGAAGAGACCTAGATGAGTGAAGAGGCCTAGAAGGTAGTTTGAGAGGGATAATAATGTGAATATATTAATAGGTGGTCATCATATATTAGTTTATAAACATATTGTTATTAGTTTTATAAAATAAATTATGTGGTTGAGTTGGTGCTAAGTCATCTAGGGGTTAGTGCCTCCTTGCAAGTGAGTGCTTGTTAAATCTTAACTGGGTTGGTGCTTAGCTAGTTAGGGTTGGTGTTCCATGTGAAGTTGGTGCATCAATAAATCTTGGTTTTTATCTTATAGTACTATATTCAATTTTAAAATATACATAGTTTTTCTTTCCCTTGATGTTTTCTCACATATATAATGTGTCATCTTATTTCATGCTCTTTTATGGTTTCTTATGCTTGCTAAGATATATGTGCTTGTATGAATGGTTCATTAATATTAATTTTAATTTAATGAATGTTTTTAATAATGATACCCCCCCCATCTTAGTCATTGGATTCCACTAGAGAGGTCAAAAAAGGTAGGAAACTAGTCATAAGCTCATTTTAGCTCTTCATAAGCTCTTAAAGGCCATAGGTTTATGATTAGTTCATGAACATGCAAATGAATTGGGTTAAAAATTACTAGTCATAATAGGGACCCATAATTGGATTAATATTAAATTAATATATTTCAAGGTTTAGTGAGCTAACCTATATGAATCATCATTAAAAAGAGAGGCATTTAAAAACCCCTAGTAAATCCCATAGGCTCAGTTTTAAACTAATTTCATGTAATTTGGAGGTCATTGGAGAATGATGAGTATTTTTTGAGATATATATGGGACTAATAAACCATATCACATTTTTATCTATCATATTCACATGTGTGAGAAATCAAGGATCAAGAAGAACGTCCATGAGAGACATGTTACAAGTTTGCACTTGAAGTTTTGGAGGATTTGATAGGGCTCAATGCATAAAAGTGATCATTAAATGTTTTTAACCTTATTTAAAATAAATAAAATTTCTCCAACCATTTTTTCACATCATACTACCCCAATAATAAGTCATATTCATGTTTCCATCTTAAAGGCTATGTATAGACTATCTACATAAAAAATGGTTTGAGAAGGTCTAACCCTATAGTATCAAAAGTGTAAGAGGGTCATGAATTAATAAAATAGTTAATTATTAAATGGATAAATGATCTTAGGTTTGAAAATATTAATACAATCACCATGATAAATATTAGTGCAAGAAAATGTAGATCTACAAGTCTACAAACCTAGAGGTTTGTTTTTTATAAGAAATGTAATGCATATTGCATTATAATATGAGGTTCAAATAATAACACAGATCAAAGAATAAAAATAATAATGAAAACATAACTCCATGATATAAAAATTCCAATGAATAATAAATTATATACCTACATGCTAGCTTAGTCACCTACAGGCAGAACAAGTAAGGATGAACAACAGGATGTCTTAAGGCATATAGAGTACAAAATTGACATGAAGGGTATATAGAACCTTCTGTTGTCTCATAATTTATAAATATATAGATAATTCTAAAATAATCATTGGATTTTAATATAATTTGGGTGGAAAGTGAACAAAATTTTAATTAGACCTATAAGGTCTAAATAGATATGCATAGGCTTGTGTATGAATCCAAGAAGATTTGTATGTTTGGGATGATAAAAATTATGGAGTGAAGTATTCAAAGGTTTTAAATAATAATAATGAACAAAGTTACATTTATTTTTTAATAGGTCAAAATAAATTGAGAAAAATTGGTGTTAGAACCAAATACTCAGGAAATTTAAATTGTATACCTACAGGCCTACTTGAGAGATGCAAACTCACCTTCAAGTATTATAAGAGAAGCTGTAATGTTTTATATGAAAAATAAGTTTGGGTGAATAAATAATATGTATGGAAGCTTAAAAATCAATTAATAACTAAAATAAGATCAAAGAGAATGATCAAGATAAATCAATCTTAAAGCCTATAGTCACACAATTAAACTAGCTCCTACATGCCTATCTAGTCAAGTGAGAGAGATGATTATTGGTGATTGAAGTTAAAAGGGTATAAAGTAATATAAATCACATGAAAAATGAATATAAAATGTTATAAAGACTCCATATTATCTTTATGTTTAATGAAAACAATGTTAAGGTTGATAGGTTTGTTTAGGTTTAGTAAGCCTAAACCTACACAAACAGGCCTATGTGTAAAGTTGTGAAGAGAATGGTTTGTTGAAGGTGAGATTGGAACCTTAAGGAAATAAAATTTGTAATTGTGGTGTAATATACCCTATAATGGAATAATTAGGCATAGAAAGATAATAAAATTGATAATTTGACCTAAAAGACCTTCTTGAGCCCTTCCAAGTGTAAATTATAGTTCAAGTCAGATGTTCTTTTGCTCATTGTGACCCTAACCTTATGCATAGATTCCAATGGTTTTTAGGGATGGTGAAGTGGTATCCATACTCAAATATTATTAAATAATGCATTATTTTAGGTATATAACCTTTATGAACCATCATTAAGACTACAAAACACTCTGAAATGGCATAGTAAAAACCCAAGGAGAAATTTCTTGATCTCAAAACTATATGGAAAAATTTCATGGTATATTAAATACCTACATATATCTAAAGAAACTTGTGCATTTGAATTCTATTTCATTGTTTTATGGGTTAAGTCCCTAGGGTTTATGAATAATCATTAATAATCTAAACCACTCTAAACCCTCCTAAAACCCTTATAAGAACTCTATTAGAGAGATTGGATTCCTAAGTTATTGAAATTAATTGAATTTCACTTGAAACCACTTGAAAATCATGCCTCAGTCTAGTAAGACTTTCACCATAAAGTTTGATTTTACTTGCACCTCTATGAAAACATTCAATGTTGTGTTTTTGTGAGGTTTTAGGCTCAAAATAGGGTGTCTGATATCCTAGATTAATGAAAACCATTGGGTAAGGTGGATTGATGTGTATTATATCTCCTTAGGTCTAAACATCCACACATTTGACCTTAAAAGTGCTCTTACAGATCTAATTTTTGAAGGTAGTGTGAGAATGCTTGTGAAAGGATATGTTTTTTGGCCATTTATTGGTTCACCTACCTATACATAGTTTAATAACTATAAAGTATTAAAATTGAAGTTGGATTATCTAGGGTCAGTAATTGACCCCCCATTCTCAGTGATTGTACTTCTAACAATATTCTCCATATTTATGACACATAGCACTTCTACATTCATCATGACCTTTATTGAAATGTCAACATAGATCTTACACCATCCAATCATCTCTATCTAGACAAATGCACTTTGTTGATCCTGATTGATTGGATCATATTTCTTACTCTATGGACAATTGATCAGAATGTATATGCTCATTTAGTACTATCAATATTTGAAAGATGCTTGAGCTCTAATTCATGTCTTATAATTATGCCACTTGTCATATCCATATTTGAATATTCATTATGTAGATCTTATTAGATTAGATCAATGTGCTCCATCAGATCTCAATCTGAAGGGTGGAATACCATTAGCTTTTCAATTTTATTTCACTGAAATTATGACACTTATCACCTTCTCACTTATTTGGGGCTTTTTTGAAGCATTAACTTGACATGTACCATCAATTGAAATGTGTATGATTAATCAGGTACTATCAATCTTTGGGGACATGGTCAAGTTTTAATTTTCCATTACAAGATTAACACTTGGTGTCTTTGTACTTGGAGTAAATTCCTTTGAATTGTCAATGTTGATCTCGCATCATTGGATCATCTTTAGATGATTAGTCACACTCAATTGGATCATTTTTTACTGAGTACCATTAGATCTTTGGTAGGGTTACCATGATGGTGACACTTATCACCTTCTCACTTTTTTGGGGGCTTCATTTAAGTCTTAAATTTTCATGCATCATTAGATCAATCTTGACCTAGTAAACATGTACTGTCAATCATGTGGTCATTAAAATAAAACTAAGTCAGGCTCAGGGAATATAAGGAACATTGGTTAAAATATTTTAGACTATGGCTTTATTCATGTTGATAAACATGATAGAACCTTAGGATAAAAATTTTAGGCTAAGCTCTAAAACATTATAAAAAGGACCTCATGAATGATAAAATCTATGTCATATAGTATTATCCTAGGGTTTTTGTTGTATTAATAAATATAATTAGAACTTTATGGTAAGGCTTTACTATAAGCTTGGAACATAACAAAAGGGACCCTATATTAGTTAGACTGTGTGGAGATAAAAAGAACAAAGGGGGGCTCAAGACATAAAAGACCACGTATGAATTTTTAGACTAAGGTTTTATTCTTGTTGATAAACATAACTAAGCCTTAGGATAAAAACTAAACCAAGTCTATGGTTTAATTAATTTTTCCCACTGAAATTGATCCTATGGAAATTTGAATTCAATTCAAAAGTGATCTAGGTTAAAATATTATAATATGGTTTTAACATGACTTAAAATAGATTGAATTAATCTTTGCCAAACCAAAGGCTAGTAAAATATCAATTTATCATTGAATCACAAAACCCTCAACATGTTCATTACCAAAAGAGATTCCATTGAACCTACAATATATAAATATAGGTAACAATCATTAACAACATTAGAAGGGGTAAAATAATAATCATTTGAAAATATGTCAATTAATCTAAATGAAAACCATATGTGGATGATCTTTAGATAAAGACAATGTGCAAACATGATAGTGGTACTCTGAGCACATAGTTTATTGGTTCACCTACCTATACATAGTTTAATAACTATAAAGAATTGAAATTGAAGTTGGATTATCTAGGCTCACTAATTGACCCCCTACTCTCAGTGATTGTACTTATAACAATATTCCCCATATTTATGACACTTAGCACTTCTACATTCATCATGATCTTTATTGAAATGTCAACATAGATCTTGTAACATCTAATCATCTCTATCTAGAAAAATGCACTTTGTTGATCCTGATTGATTGGATCATGTTTCCTAGTCTATGGACAATTGATCAAAATGTATATGTTCATTTAGTACTATCAAAATTTGAAAGATGCTTGAGCTCTAATTTGTGTCTTATAATTATGCCACTTGTCATATCCATATTTGAATATTCATTATGTAGATCTTATTATATTAGATCAATGTGCTCCATCAGATCTCAATCTGAAGGGTGGAATACCATTAGCTTTTCAATTTTATTTCATTGAAATTATGACACTTATCACCTTCTCACTTATTTGGGGCTTTTTTGAAGCATTAACTTGACATGTACCATCAATTGAAATGTGTATGATTAATCAGGTACTATCAATCTTTGGGGACATGGTCAAGTTTTAATTTTTCATTACAAGATTAACACTTGGTGTCTTTGTACTTGGACTAAATTCCTTTGAATTGTCAATGTTGATCTCACATCATTGGATCATCTTTAGATGATCAGTCACACTCAATTGGATAATTTTTTATTGAGTACCATTAGATCTTTGGTAGGGTTACCATGATGGTGACACTTATCACCTTCTCACTTTTTTGGGGGCTTCATTTAAGTCTTAAATTTTCATGCATCATTAGATCAATCTTGACCTAGTAAACATGTACAGTCAATCCTGTGGTCAATAAAATAAAACTAAGTCAGGCTCAGGGAATATAAGGAACAATGGTTAAACTATTTTAGACTATGGCTTTATTCATGTTGATAAACATGATAAAACCTTAGGATTAAAATTTTAGGCTAAGCTCTAAAACATTATAAAAAGGACCTCATGAATGATAAAATCTATGTCATATAGTATTATCCTAGGGTTTTTATTGTATTAATAAATATAATTAGAACTTTATGGTAAGGCTTTACTATAAGCTTGGAACATAACAAAAGGGACCCTATATTAGTTAGACTGTGTGGAGATAAAAATAACAAAGGGGGGCTCGAGACATAAATGACCAAGTATGAATTTTTAGACTAAGGTTTCGTTCATGTTGATAAACATAACTAAGCCTTAGGATAAAAACTAAACCAAGTCTATGGTTTAATTAATTTTCCCACTCAAATTGATCCTATGTAAATTTTAATTCAATTCAAAAGTGACCTAGGTTAAAATATTATAATATGGTTTTAACATGACTTAAAATAGATTAAATTCATCTTTGGCAAACCAAAGGTTAGTAAAATATCAATTTATCATTGAATCACAAAAACCTCAGCATGTTCATTCCCAAAAGAGATTCCATTGAACCTAAAATATATAAACATAGGTAACAATCATTAACAACATTAGAAGGGATAACCAATAATCATTTGAAAATATGTCAATTAATCTAGTGAAAAAATGCTTGTGAAAGGCTATGTTTTTTGGCCATTTATTGGTTCACCTACCTATACATAGTTTAATAACTATAAATTTTACATGTATCATGTTAAATGGGTCCTAAAAGTTAATTAAACACTTATTTTTAGTTTCACAAACATGGGAGAAGCATGGAGCAAAATATAAATTTTTAGGCCTAGAGACATAATTAAGGCCTAATTAGAGAGAGAAACAAGGTGAATAGGTGCAATTTAACTTAATGAATCATCATGAATTTTGGAATAAATATGTAATGGAATACTAGGTACTCAAAAATATTCTTTTTTTCCTAAGATAATCTATAAATTCTTCTACATAAGGAGCTTTATGTGCTTTTAGGGTTACAAAGAATTGAAGGCAAGTATGGATGTAAGTGAAAAATGAGGTCTTTGAGAATGATTGATTCATAAAAGGAGGTTTATATAGGTTTTTAAATACATATATATGAATTTCATGGATATATATTACATTTTGGAATATGAAATCAAGATTTGAGACTCTCAAGCAAGGAAAAACATAGTAAGACAAATGGGATTTAAGACACCTAAAGAGTTATGTGATCATTACCACTAAAATGTTAGTATAAAGGAGATTAAAAATGTATTATAGGTATAAAATATTAATACTGAGGGTATTTCATGGTGATTTTAAGACTAATAATGTCATTTGTCATTCCTCACAAGCCAAGATTGGTAGTTTTGAATGGATGATGAATCATTGAAGAAATGAACTCTCCTACACCAACTATCTTGAAAACCATGGTCAATAAATTAAATCAAGTCAAAAAATACCTCATGAGATTTATATGTAACCTCCTTATTTTTAAGTTTCTCTTTCATGAAGTAAAATTGTCAATTTCTCTTTTCTATGCTACTTCTCTCTCTCTTCCTCATTCTCTATATATGTTGCATTTTTTGGCATTATAAGGGATCCACATATTGGTATGGAGAATCCATAATGAATTTTATAATTATTTTACTCTAGATTAAATAATTAAAAATAATTTTTGTCTTCTCAAATATTACATTAAGTATCTTATGTAGTTTTGTTGTTGAATGAAAAGTGATAGTTGGTTTCCTTGCATTCCTCCATCTCTTTCATGCCTTTATGTGAGAAATCTATTTTACAGTAGGTGATATGATGTGTAAATAGTATCTTATATTATTTTAATTGTAATAAGGGTTATTATTGTGTATTTTCAGACCTATTAGTCATCCACCTTGAATGTTACATCGCATTCTACCTTCATATTGAAACACTATTATTAGAGGAATCTGCGATATTGAGATTAAATTTGTAGTTATTTTCCATAGTGAAGGTACAAGTGGGTAGTGGAATTTAATTTGGTACATCACCTCCATTATAATATTTTTTTAGTATATTTATATCCATTTTCCTTCTAATCAAGTATGTTAGTGATCAATTTTAGGTGTTCTACATAGGAACTAGCCCATAATCTAGAAAGTCACCTCATAGAATTATTACCCACAACATATGATGTGTTTTCATGTTATCCCAAATTGAGGAGGTTTGATTATCCCTCCTTAGGGTGAAAATTTTGGTGATAAAAATTATAGCATGACTAGTGGTACTCATGGTCTAATAAGCTGTCTAAGGTGGATGCTAATCTTGATAAATTTGAAGTTGTAATAGCTTCCTTCATGCAGTAGTTGGTGACTTCAACAATTATTATCTCTTGGTAGCATACTAATGCCTCAATTTCATGTCTAAGGTAATCAAAAGGTCCTCTACTAAATTCATTACTTTTGAGTTTTTATAGATTCTTTATTATTTAGTTAGAAAAAATAGGTTTGCCAACACTAACCCATATCTAAATAAGTCTTTTGTTAATCACATACCTATAAGGATACTTTTTCTAGGTCTAATTTAAAATATGGTAGTATTAATCTTACCTTTTTTTCCTTTAATGGAAAAAACCCTCTTTCACTTTCCCAATATGATGAAATTCTTATGTCATCCAGCAAAAAAGTTTCTTATTATATAAGAGAATCCACCATTACCCCTATTAAGCACATAAGAAACATTACCAAATTATTCAACATACATAACATAACTAAAGGTAATGTAGCTATCAATTTGTTAGATATTTCCTTCAAAGGCAAGGCCCTTGATTGGTATGGGACTTTGGCTCCTGATTCTATCACTCCTGGGACCAATTAGGTAACTCTTTGAGGAGGAGATTTGAAGACAAGAATGACCACTTGTATTTAATCAAGTAACTAAGTAATATAAAGAGGTTACCTCAAAAATCCATACAATATTTCAAAAGCCATGGGATAGGATCCCAATCTTCGTGAGGCCTACTGCACATCATACATTTCTATATTATCTTAATGCTTTTAATAGTGACATATACATAATGATTAAATACATGGGAGGGGATACACTACCTAATGCCTATGAGATTGTCATCAGGGCTAAAAATTGACTTAAACATGATAGGAATATATCCTAGACCCCCTATGACTTTATTTATTGATGTGCAAACTCTTAGACCCATTATTACTCCCAAATCCACACCGAAGCATAAACAAGTTGCCTCTAATTAGCCAAGTAAGTCAAATGATGAAAATGTGATAAAGGAACTTAAATAAGAGTTTAAAAATATCAAAATGAAAAAATAAAAACTAAAATGGATACCTTAACAAGGTTATTATCAACTACATCAGCCCTATCATTCTTATCAAGCTAATAGATCATCTTTTCAAGGTCATTCTTAAGGACAAGGACATCTAACTCAAGCAAGACAATATAATGGTCAAAATTCAAATGATCCTTCTACCTCAATATCTCTACTACCTATATAAAATAACCTTGTGCAAGATAATGGATAAAATCTTCCATGGGATCAACTTTGTGACCCATCTACCCATGAAAATAAGGCATTTAACCAAGCTTTTATGGAAAAATTGGGAATAATGCCTACTATGACTCAAGTTGATATGCCTAGTAGAGGAGAAATAAAAGGATATAATTATCAATAATATGACACATTGGTGAATTATATTCAATAAGATTTATGTATAGTTAACTACAAAGGGAACTTAAAATGGACTCAAATCCTATAGTTACAAATATCAGGTCAAAGAGGAGAGTGATTGAAGAAGTGAAAGGAACAAGTAATGGTCCAACTATGAACTCTCCAGCATCTCATGAGGTAAGTGTGTCAATTATAGTCCCTATTTCTTAGGTAAATTAGAGACTTTAGAATTAAAAAACTCCTCCTATGCATCAAGTAACATAAGGTCTTGGTAGTGCTATGGATACTAAAGAGCATGACAAGGTTGATATCTCTCCTATGAATATTTTATAATAGATGAAGAAGGTTAATGTAATTATCCTAATGTGGGACACATTTTCCATTCCTATATAAAGATATGTACTCTAAAATGAGCTCTCCAAGCTCAATACAACACCTAGGCAACCTAGTGAAAAATGGGTAGTTTTGTCAAATGTATTGAAAATCAATGATGGGTAACTAACTAAAATTGAGAGAACAAATAAAAATACTCAGTGATACCTCTCTATTATCATTGGATATTCATTATTTCATAATTTCCTAATTGATAGTGGATAAAGTAGCTCATTCATGTTAAAATAAGTAGTTGACAAGATAAACTTGAAGTATGAACTAAACTCCAAGTGTGTGTTACAATTATATGGATCAACATATAAAATAGTTGGATTCATAAAGGGTTTAAAACTTAATCTTGATGCTTATAATACCTTATATATCTCTCAATATATTGTAGTTGTGGATGTACCACCTCACTTGCTTTTTATTTGTCAAGCGAATTTACTACTAATATTAGGGGGTACTAGAATTTTGATTGGTCCTATACGGAATTTAAGACTAAGTATGGTGATAAGGTTTAAATTAAGTTTAAACATTTTTATAAATTTCATGTAAAACATTATTTAGAAAACACATCTAACATGAATTATGATATTATCTATGGGGGAGACCATCCCAATGACCAAGAACTGACTCCACCTCTTGATGGTATACCTAACCTTTTTATATATGAATAGGGTAATGATAACCATGAGTTTGATCCTTTCAATCACATTGAATAAAATTATCTAGGAGTCTACTATATGTATGAAGAAGGATAAACCACACTAGCCCTTTAAAATCCTAATGAAAGTGATGAAAGAATGTTTCAATTATTATTTGATGGTCTAAGGATCAAAAATAGAGTAGGGGAAGGTATAATGATTTTTTATCCTTCTAAAGAGAAATGATTTTTTTCTATTAGGTTATAATTTGGCTAGTCTTCCAATGTATCATAATATGAAGGACTTGTTCATAGACTCCAATGGGCAAGGAAGAAATGTATAAAGTAATTGCAAGTATATGGTGATACTGAACTAGTAGTATAATAGGCTAGAGAGCATAATGCTATAAAAAATACATTGTTGAAGGCATAAAATCATAGGATTTGTGACCTCATTAAAGACTTTGAGACCTTCAAATTTCAATCAATCCCAATAGAAAATAATCAATATATAGATAGTTTGGTAGTATTTTGGGCTCATTATGGCATCCCAAATGATGTAAAAAATGGGAAACATCAAGCACATGTCAAATTATTATTTAGACCATATATCCTATATAATAATACATGTTGGTATGTTTTTTATAGTGATAAACAAATTTCATGTTTTTTATGCAAAGAAGTTGATTTTTAATCTTAAGGAATCAGGCCAAGTTTAAAAAATAATATGTGACCAAATAGTGAAACTATAGTCCACCAAGCTCCCTAAATGATTAGTGACCCTTGAAATCATATTAAATGAATAATATCAAATGATAAAATAGAAGGTAATCATGTATACAAGTGAGGAGAATTTTGAAAGAGTTGTTATCTTAAAATAAAAACTCCTTGAGCTATGAAAGGTATGCACTAAGGTTGAGAAGGTTGATTTTGTTGAATTATATAGAGAGTTTTTATATGTGTTTACATGGAAGTATGGTAAAATCAAGGGCTTTGAACCTAGTTTAGATCAACATACCATTAAGCTGGACATAAGTGCTAAAATAGTGAGATAAAAAAAGACCCATAAATCCTAAAGTTGAATTTTTGATGTAGAAGTGACTAATCAAGTAGATTGAATCAAACATCATTTTCCATATTAAACACTCTTCATGGGTTGCTAATCTAGTCCCTATGTTATATTTTAGGGGTTTAAATAGGGTGTCTATTAAGTATGATCATCCTCTAACTTCAATGTAACAAGTAAAAGATATAGTTATAGGGTCTGAATTTTTATCCATCTTGGATGGGTAATCTAATTATAACCAGCTTTTGGTGGAAGAAGAGGACCAATATAAAATTACCTTTAAAAATAAATAAGGCACATATGCCTATAATAAAATGCCTTTTGGACTATTTAATGCAAGAGATAATTTTCAAAATTCCATGGACATGGCTTTCCAAGGTTTAATTATCAATATGGTATTAGTATACCTTGATGACATAAATATTTTTTCAAAATATGCTAGTGACCATTTAGCTCACCTAAGACTAATTTTTGAGAGGTGTTGATAGTTTGGGATATATTTGAAGCCCAAAATATGTGTTTTTTTATTACATGAGGGAAATATATGATAGAATCCATGTAGGAATATAGTTGCATACACAAAAAATAAAAATGTAGTTGTAAGTAAAGAATATCACACAAATCAATTGACACAACATAGAAGTTATTGTGGGAAATAGGTAGTGAAATTATACTGAGTATTTGATATATTCCATACACTAAATAGTGTTGTAAAACAATCTATAGGCCTAATAAAATAGTAAAAAATGATTTATTTTATCATATCAAATGTTATGGATCCTTCACTAAATAATCACCAAGATCTTGCCAATTAACCAACACTACAATCAAGGTTTGATACCATTATAGAATCCATATAGGAATATAGATGTGCATACATGATCTATAAATGTAGTTTCAAGAAAATAACATCACATAAATCAATTGAGACAACACATAAGTTACTGTGGTAAAACCTTAAATAGGTAAAAAAAAACCATTAATGATAATTATTTCATAATTAGAGAAACTTCTCCATACCCAATACAATCTTCAACTTCTCACTTCTTTTCAAACAAGCATCACTAAATCCATAGAATGAATATAATAAATGTTTGATATTCATGAGGTTGATTTTCCTATCAGGGTAAAACCCTATTTATATTAAAAATCAAGATAGGTGACTATTGTAAAAATAATCGGTCCATCCATCCTAATAAAAGTTAATTAATTAATATTTGGTGAATATTAATCAAATATAATATAATTATTTATTTACTCGATGCTTATACCTTGAGTTAATAAATAATATATTATGTATTATTTAATTATTATGAATGCTAAATGATATATAGAGCCACTTAGGATTAATTGTTCTAATACGCCCCCTTAATGTTAAGGGAGATAAATTCCATAGTCACCTTTAAAAAAATAATTATACTATGAACATAAATAAAGTATTTAACAATATTCATCATGCCAAAAAGCACATTTTAAAATAAAATAAATAATAATCCATAAACTACTCAAAAGTAAGTTTAGTCTAGCATGATCATGAGACTACATATCATAGATTATTTGAAATAATCATCTAAGCATATTTGGAGCCTTTTATAACATAAATACCTCCATTACAAATTATGATTTTCTATATTGGGTGAAAAATAAAAACTTTCACATGATGTTTACAAGTAAATAATGTCCACACAAAGTTTACAAAGCTTTACAATTGAGAATAAGTATATAGAAGAAGAAGAAACATATGCCCATTAGGAAGTGGCATTGTCATGAACACTACCCTCAATGGCAATTTTGAGAGGCACAACATTGCATGAAACTATAAAAACTTGGTAGTTCCAAGTGGTTTTATCAAGATATCTACCACTTGTTTATCCATAAGATATAACTACAAATTAATATCACCATTGAGGAATTTCTCTTGGATGAAATGCACATAAAATTTAATATGTTTAGTTTTTTGGTGATGTAGTGGATCTTTTACCAAAGCTATATAAATTTGGTTATCACAATTAAAGATGGCAATATAAGAAAAATCCAAATGAAATTCTCCTAATATCTTTCATAGACATATGGATTCTTTAACAAATTCCATATAAATTTTGTAATCTAATTCTAGAGAGAGAGAGAGAGAGAGAGAGAGAGAGAGAGAGAGAGAGAGAGAGAGATTGCTTCATGCTACTCTAAGTGATAGCACCTAAACCAAAGTTAAACACATATCTAGAAGTAGATTTTTTTAATCTAAAGTATCACCATCATCATCAGAATCATTTTAAACACATAAATTAGCATAATCAATGGTTGAATAAAATAAATTATAGTTTATAATTCCTTTGATATATATAATTATTCTCTTCAGTAATTTATAATGATTGAAATAAGGATCCTAAATAAATCTATAAGTAACACTAATAACATATGAAATATCTAGCTTAGTAACATTTAGATAAATCAAACTTTCAATAATCTATCTATATAAAGTAGAGTTAGATTTTTCACATGTAAGTTTAGGATCAAGTTTAATACCAACTTCAATAGGAGTAGAATTTAACATCCCCACTAGAATCTAACTAGAAATACATAAAACCAAAATTTGAAAAATAAACACATATACAAAAGTAGACTACATCCAAAGAGTCTAACAGAGATAATAAAAGTATCCTCATGAATCATGATAAAAATTCATATTATAATATAAATATGAATCTCTAAATCATGAGAGTATGACAACTCAATAAAGAAAGTAATTATAACACTTTAAATTCAACTTATCTAAATACACAATAACCACTATCAATGTGCATCAATGTATAATTACAACTCTTCAATAATAATTAAAATATATTCCAATATACAAATAATATACTTGGCTACCTTGAAGCATAGCTCTTGAACTTCAAGTATATGTGGCAATCTCAAGTGTCATCTCGATACATAGTACTAGTGTGGGGAGGGAGAGCATTATCCAAACATTTTTCCTCACCAACCATAGATCAATGATCCCATGTACTATTCCATCAAGAAATGGCCCTATTTTTATGGATGGGTAGATAGTGATGATGCAGGATCTAGAGAGACTAAAAAGTACCTATGTGATGTATGATTTATAACTAAGTAAACATGTAATGTATCATAGATAACTTGATTTATTTCAAGATATCACATATACATTTAAATCATACTCATGAAATGATAATGTCTCACTAAAAATACTTTGGCTAAATTTTTATGAATAGTAATATAAAATGATCTATAGATCTATCAATTTCATGCACATGACTTGATCATATTACCTTCATCTAACATTACAATGCCCATAAGCTAGTGAAGTCTATCTCACTCTTTACTCTACATTAACAATGTAGATTGGTCAAATATAATTCAACCACAAGATTTAATAACATACATCCTACTATAAAATGCATCACATAACACACTATACATGGGATTAATAACAACATATATTAATTCCATCCAACATATGCATGAATCTTTCATTATATTCTATCCCATACTAGAAATAATGATTAAAAATATATCACCTAAGTAAACATATAATTTAATTATATAATCTCAATAATATAATTAGTTTTTAGTTATCTAAACCCTATGGTAACTCATATTACCACATTAAAGTGTTTTAACCATAACTACTAAGCATATTAATCAACTCATAAGGTAGTTAAAATTACATGAAAACATACATTACATACAAAAACCAAAAAAACCAAAACATTTTTTTTTTTCTTAAAAACACAAAGGTCCAATTTATCAATTAGTTTATTTTTGGGGTTTTATAAGCAATCATTTGATAAAATATTTTATTAAATTATTTCATTTTTGGTTAATACTTCTCCTAATAATATTAACTACATAAGACTACCTAGTTTTCTAATTATGCTAATATATAACTCAACATCAATTCCTCATGACATTTTTTTTAATGTTTTAAGGAGTATAAATATTTTTCATGTTTTACTCCACAATAAAAGGTAGATAAGTTTTACCCATTTAACTCCATTAACACCTAGTTTGATTATTTATATAATAAATAAAAAAATCCAATTTTGTATTAATACTCTCACACTCAAGATATAAATTCAAGTTTTATGCCAACTAGTAAAATAACTCTATTATTGTAGTTATAGTAAATATCTCTATAAAATTTAAAATAAAATCATAAATAAATATTATGAAACCTCTATAAAGGTGTGGACAATTAAAATCGTTCTCTAATCATGTTTCTATTGGTATTGGCCGATGCCCACATATGAGATATATCATCCTAATTTTAAATCAACTATATATCATGGTTAAATATTTTATGTCCATTTTAGATTATAATTATATAATAATCTAGTTTTATGTACTTAAGAATATGTTTTCATGAAATTTATATAAATTTATTCCACTATGGAGATAAATAGATGACAAAATCAGATCTGTAGTTTTATAATTTTAGATCTAAGATAATACCCCTTTTCTTCCTATATAGTAGTGCAAGTTATCTATATTTGATTTAATGTTATTATCCACCATTGAATAATATTATTCCACTCACATAAAAAAAAAAATGAATTTTAATACACCACCTACTATTAAACTTCACATGTTGATCCTTTGTGCTTCTCCTTCTTCTCCACACTACATCCTTTATTATTTCCTCTAAAATGCATAAGCCATCTCAATTCTCTTTTAATATTTCTCTTAAATAGAAAAAATATATGCTAAATTCCTACTTCACACACACACACACACACACACACACACACACACACACACACACACACACACACACACACACACACACACACACACACACACACACACACACACACACGTGCGCACGCACGCACACACACACACACACACACACACACACACACACACACACACACACACACACACACACACACACACACACACACACACACACACACACACACATTTGCTTTTACTAATTTTAAGATATTTAATTATTTTCTTATTTTTTTCTAGATTTTAATTTATTATTCTCTTTTTTTTATAATTTTTATCTTTTTTATCTTTTCAAAAAAATGATAATTCCCTTTTTATATTTTAATATGAAATTATAATTTCATATTAAACCCATTTAAAATTTAATTATGTCTTATCAATTTAATGGTATAATAATAAATTATAACCCGTATTGAATTTTACCTTTATTAAATTTGTCTCTATGCATATTAATGACACATTAGGCTAAATACATAAGAGATTTTATTCCTATAGTTTACCTGATCAAGAAAACATAGAAAATAATAATTTAAATAAACACCAAAATAATCATTTTTAATTGAATTTTCTATCATGACTAATTATTATGGTGTGTGTGCAGGGTTTCACTAGCTCTCTATTGACCAATGATGTCTTCATCTAAATCATCCTCTCCTATGATTATCTTCCTCCAGTATACTCGAAGGAGGAATTATCCTGCATCCACCTCACAAAATATAGGTAGTTAGATCTTATCACATGATAATCATAACTGAAACAATTCATTAATATGCTTAAAATATAAATGCATACATAAACCAGTTCATAATAAGAAATCATGAATTATCATCTAATCAAGTAAAATTCTATTATCTTGAAATAACACAAATATTAAGATTAATCAAAAATATAACCAATATCATGTGTATCTACTATAACTATCTATAAATAGTCAAATAGTTAACTTATCAAGGAATTGTGATGTAACATAGAAGTAGATTTACAATCAAACATGTTAAACTTAACAATAATATTAAGTGCATACTAAGATTATGATACAATAATTGATTTTTTTATCTTGAAATATATTCATTACTAAAAAGTGATGTAGAATGTCTAAATTAATCATTTTAGACATTTTACTTAGTTTATCCTTATATTTATGAATTAAAATATATAGATCACCAGTAATAAAAAAAATCAACATATAATAAAATTAAAATTAAATGACCATTTTCAACTTTAACAAAGAGATTATTATCTGAAAAATAGTTATAAAGACCTAATTCTTTGAAAATGAAAGTAATTTTAGAATATCAAGTTTGAAGAGCTTATTTTAAACCATAAAAATATTTATTTAACTTACATACATAATGTTCTCTATTAGAACCAGTGAAACCTATAGGCTGAGTCATGTATATTTATTCTTCTAAATCACCATTTAGAAATGCATTGTTGACATCCATTTGGTGGATAACCCAACCATTTTGAGTTGAAAGATCAATAAAAAGTCTAACAATACTCATTTTTATACAAGATCAAAGGTTTCAACATAACCAATCTTAGGTTTTTGAGTAAACCTGCAAGCAGGTAATTTATCTTTAAACATTTTAATTTTACCAATTGAATTATATTTGATCTTTTAAAGCTACATAAAACTAACAATATTATTTTTAGATGGAGGAAGGACAAGATCCCAAGGCATTATATTCAAATTTCATAACAACATTCCATCTATGATCTTGAGAGGCTTCCTTAAAAGATTGAGGTTCAAATTCACACATAGTCATTAAATCATGATATGAATGTTTAATTCTAGTTAATTTATTGAGATTATCAACATTAAAAGATTAAATTAGGGATTTTATCCATTTTGGTCTATTATCTTGAATTTTAAGCTTAGGGGTTTACTTAGACTCTAAGTTATCCATAACTGAATCAACTTCCTCAAGGGCATCCATTTAATCACAAGGATAAACATGAGAGTCAGATTCATCAATAGAATAACACTGAGGAGGATCCATAAAGGGCTCAAAAAGGGATTTTTAAAGAATAATAACATTATTATCATTGATCTAACATTTAGAGGGAAATACACTCTTAAACTTATTTTATTACCTCCATAACCTACAAAAATTTAAGAATAGGAAGTATGATCAAGATTATTTCTCTTAACATTAGGAAAAAAAGATATAAATAGGACTACCAAACATCTTGAGATGAGACATGCTAGGTTTCATTTTAGACCAAATTTATAAAGGGGTATAAAGTTGCAAGGATTTGATAGGGACTCTATTCAGAACATTAACAATAATATTCTTGGCTTTGGCCCATAAGAAGTTAGGAACATTTGTAGATTTAAATATTATTCTATCCATTTATAAGATGGTAAATGCAGTTTTTCCTTTAAGGAATACCATTTGGCTGAGGGGAATAGGGAGTTTTTAATTAAGTTTTAATACCAAAACTAATGAAAAAATAATAAAATTATTTATGAACATATTCACCACCATTATAACTTCTTAATATCTTAATATAAAAATCAAATGCATTTTCAACACAAGCTTTAATTTTTTTAAACTTATAAAAAATATAACATTTATTTTTAATGAAATAAGACCAGATCATTCTAGTAAAATCATCAATAAAGATAAAAATATACAAAGAACCATTAAGATATATAACTTAAAGAGGTCTTACAACATCACTATGAGTTAATTCTCAAGGATGATAGGAATTTGCATCATGATTTATGTGAAATGGGTAAGTATGTTTCTTAGCATGCAAATAAGCCTCACAAGTTTCATGATGAGAAGGGATAGAAGGAAGCAAAAAAATAAGATTATCCATAGAGATATCATGTAGACTTATAAAATTAACATGTCCTAATCTTTCATGCCATAACTGATATTCATTCTTATTATGCGATGAAAGTAAACATGCAAAAGAGGGAAAATAGATATATAAACCATTTTATTAAACACCTTCAATAATCGTAGAACTAGATTGATTTCTAATGGACCAAGTATCTTTAAATAATGTTACAATAAAATTATCATTTGTAAGTTTATAACAACATAAAAAATTATTTTTAAGCTTAGGTATAAAGAAAACATCATTAATAATATCATTTGAATTTTTTTTAACATGTTTATTTGCTTCTAAAAATGAATTATCTCCTAAGTAAATTATTTTAAACATATCTATATAATCACACAAAATATTAGATAAGTATGTCATATGGTGCGATGCATCACTATCTAAGATCCATTCATTTTCATTTAAATTAAATTAAAAAAAACATATAAAGTAATAATGTTTGAATCCTAATTGTTATTCTGATTAGGGTTTTGATTCTTCTACTTGTTTTGATTAGATTTCTTCTCTTTTTTATTTTTATAATTTTGATTATTAACTCTATATTTTTTTCTATAATAGGTTTCCTTTTTATGACCCAACTTACTACATAACTTGTACTTTCCATTAAATTAGGTTTATAATTCTTATTACTAGATTTATTATTCCTATTTGATCCTTTCATAGAATTAGGGTTAGAATTATTCTTAGAAACATAATAAAGAGTGATAAGTGCATGACTGACATTCTCCTTAGAATAAAAAATGGTTATCACTTGCTCTTCTTGAATCAGGAGAGCAAACAAGATGGTAAGGTCAAGGATATCTAGCTCAGTTTGATACTTATAATTCAATATTGAAATGAAATTTCTAAACTTTTCATGAATATTTAATTGAATGATAAAATAAATAAATTTATCTTAAATCAAATTACAATTAGATCCATCTAATTGAACTTTAATGATCTTAATTTTACAAAGCAAACTAATAACATTTTCATCATCCTTAATAGGTGTAGTCAACAATTCAAGGATTAAGTTAATGATATTTTAAAGGTAAGTGTATTCATGCATGGACTCAAGGATATTACAATCATCACTAGAAGACTCATGATTACCAATGTGGAGAATGAATACATGCTTAACACTCTGCAAGATAATGGACATAGATTCTTGTATTTTTTGGTAAAATCCATTGGTAAGCTCAAGGGTCACATGTCATCTAGAATGGGCTTTCTTAATCCTAATGACAATATTCAATAAATTTCAAGCCATGAAATTTATCTTTAACATTAATTTTCCATGTATTATAGTTATTTACATTAAGCATTTGGGACTTTTCTAAGGAAAAAAGAAGTGAAGCCATAGCTTCTCTTTAAACAAGATATAAAACTAATGCTTAAAAAAATCCTTTTTAGTGTGAATTTGAAATTTATTTTAAATTAAAAAAATACTACAAGTGAAAACATAAAATAATTGATCAATTTAATGCTAGACAAAGTAAGAGATTTGCACAAGATTGTGACAAAACAAGGTGTCGCAAGTGTCATAAAAATACACTAATGTAAGCACAAATGTTAAAAAGAAAACCCTTTCAGTGACTTTTTCAACTATTTTTCAAAATAAAGTGAATCACACATGTAACTGCACTTAATTACATAATTTATATGCCAAATAATGCAACTAAAATTGAATTAAATTTTCACTAATCTAAGTCTCAAAAGAGTCACACTCAGAACATCACTTAGCCACTATTATTTAAAAAGTTATAAAAAAAATAATATGAGGATTAAAACAAAACATGTGCCACTCTAATGCATTTGAAGCATGCCAAAACCTAAATATTGACTGATCACATGGCTATGTTTGCCTAGGTTTTTATGAGATCAATTGTCAAAAAGAGGTTGATAGGTTTAACTAAGATTTTGAACATGTGAGTCTTGTCACACAAAAGAAGAAACAAAATGAAATTAATTAAATGAAATTAATTTGATAAAGTTAAAAAATTTGATAAAAAAAAATTGTTTGGGGTGTTTTGAACACATGACCACCCCAATTATAAGTTTTAACAAAATTACAACTACTAGCTCATCTACGAGCTTATTCAAGGATTTATATTTTTTACCTAATTTTTTATCAAATTTTTAGTAATAAAAAAATATATAAATAAATATTTACTATGCATGTAAAATGAACAATAAACAACTATTACTTATTTGGGTGAAAATTAAGGTAAAATAAGAGATGAGACCGCTTCTACATTGAAGGATTATTTGATATTTATTAAAAACATTATTTAATAAACATAATAAGAATGACATTACTAACCTTTAAATAGGCTTGTAGTTGGTAATATCACTCTTGTAGAAGTAAGGGAGATCATGAAATCTTGCATAAACCACCAAAGCGCATGAAACTTTGCAATTATTCATGAATCCTTCCTAAAAGATATAATATGGATATTCATGCAAAGGTAGTTCAGGCTTTGTGTATTTCTAGTGTTTAAGGTTAGTAATAGAAATTTTGTATAAATATTGACTGGTTATTTACAAATTTAATCTTATTTTTATTTTAGAGATGTAAATATCCCTTTCATTCATCATTCTAGATGTATCTTTGAGCTTATTTAGTTGAAGATAGACATGCATTACATATATTTATGAAAAATTAGCTTAATGTGCTATATTAATCATTAAACTTTATAAAGATTAGTTTGATGTGTCATATTCTAAACAAGTTTCAAGTCCACAAGCCATAATTTCCCAAGGCAATATTTGGGTGAGTGAAATTCCTAAAGTCTCAAACATTCACCAGTTCAAGGTGCTCATGTGTTCAAGGTATGGCTTGGCTAGGTGGTTCTTCAATCAATGTGTCAATTATAGTACATGATCTTCCTTTTTTTCCTAAAAGGTATTTTCCTTATTTTAGTCCTAATAATGTTGTTACTACTGAGGAGCACATCAAGTTGTTTAAGGCTACCTTAATATTATTTAATGTTTTTCATGAAGATGTTTCTTGTAGATTATTTCCTTTTACTCTTAGAGATAAGGCATATGATTGGTTTCCTAACCTTCCTAAGGATTTAATTATTAGTTTTAATGATTTTGATAATTATTTCATTGATCATTTTGAAAACATTATTAGTCCATATGTCTTTTATCAATAATTCTTTACTATGAAGAAGGATTCAAATGAAACCATTAGAGATTTTAATGGTAGATTTCAAAAGATGTTTAATATAATTATAGCTCCCTATATACCTATCAAGGCTTTAGCTATAGAGATTTATAAGGATGATTTAGATCCATTAACTTTTATGTTTAAAAAAATGTCTATTAGAGTCATTGATATATTAGCTTTAGCCTATGTCAAAGCTATGGTAATTAATGACCAAATGTAACCCCAGGGTCAAATGGCATATACTATTCCAAATGTCAATCTTAATTTGCCTATGTTGAATGGCATTTATAATGCAAATCAAAATAACCCTATACCTAGGTTTCAAAATAATTATAATGAGTCATCTAAGAGCATGCATGAAATGAATATTTATGATATATATTTGGCTGATCAATGCCATGTTTTTTAAGCACATCGATATGTAAGAGACACTTATAAAATTGTGCCTAATCAAGACAATATTGTATGGACATCTACATTTATAGAGTCTTTTGATTTCCCATTTCAAGAGGAAAGTGAATGTAAATATGATCTAGAAGAAGGGATAACTCCTCAAGATGAGCAACCCCATGAACAAGATCAAATACAAGTTGACTTCTCTTTAGAAGATAGATATGAGGATACTTCATATGAAGACATTACTAAAATTAAAGATACTACTAAAGAAGATGATCATGAGTGGTAATTATACCAATATTTCTTCAAAGAAGATACAGTTAAGATGAATGAAGTTCCTAAGGATGTCATTAAAATAGTTTTGGAATATAAAGATGAAGATGAAGATAAGAAACTAGATCAAGAAACTTTATATGACTCTATCAGAAGGTCATAAATATGTGACCAACATGATTTTGATGATGAGATTCCTGATAAACTCTATTCAGTTTATCTAGATGAAAAATCCTTTTGAGATGACTTAGAAGATTTTTGTACAAATACTGGTAGTCCATGTCTACCATAGAAATAACCTAATGAAGACATCAATCTAAGGATATTAGTCAAGCCGCCATTGTTGAGTCAACATGATACAAGCCACTATCTATATATGGATGAAGTAGAATTAACACTCCTACTACAAAATAGAAGAATTTGGGAAGATGATGATTGGGTCTTAGGTTCATATCTTTAATCCATGCATCTAAAAAAGCTGATAGGAGACCAATCTACATCACCTAGAAGACACAAGCATGCAAGTTCTCTTATCCACAATAAGAGGAAATTGAATGGAAGTAACCATGCTTTAAGGTTTTTTAGTAGACTAGATAATTTTCCATTTGATCTGGGAGGCAAGTACTTTGTGTAATTAGTGTAGGTATTATTTTAGTTTTTTTCCTATTCTTTATTTCTTATTTCTTTCCTTCATGTCCTTTTTCTGTAAATAGTGTCTATATATATTTATTTATTTTCTCTTTATTTATTCCTTGAGTCTAAATAAGTCATTCTAGACAACCCTCAACTCAAGTTTATCTAGATTTCTCAAGAAACTTCATAGTTCAAAAAATCAGGTATGGCTTCTCAACTTTGGTTGATTATGGATTCTTAAAATAAGATCTTGATGTTGTAGTTTAGAAAAACTAAAAAATATTGATGGATGAATTAATTGTTCATTAATATTTTAAATTGTATTCTAATCTAAGCTTGGTTTTAAGAAGGATTGCACATATAAGATGAAAGATTAAACTATTAGGACATAGTCATGCTTTCACTTAAAACATTAATTACCTAGGTTAAATTTTACATCCAAGGACGATTGTCTAAAAATCAAACACTTGACCAAATCCTTAAACTTAGGTAACCTAGTTCCCAAAATTTGATAAAAATCCAAAATAACTTGGAAAACTACAAAAATCAAATCTTTGTTGTAAAATTCAAAGAAATTTCTAAGTAGAGGTGATTCTGATAATCTCCACTGGGTTATGAACACCTAGATGATAGTGGAGCTATTGGAGTTGTTTCCAAAATCTCGATAATGCAAATGCAATGGAGAAGTGATCACACGAGATGAAGCAAGTGCACACCACATAGATGTTAAAGCAATTTGAAATTATACAAGAAGATAAATTGCACAAGACAAAATGGAGAAAACTAAAAGTTGATTAACATGAGATGGCCAAAGTGAGGAATACATATAGGAGAGTACGTAAGTAACTCCTCCACAAAAGGTGGACAAGGCACCCCAAGAATAGACTGTAATTCATCCATGAAAGGTGGTGACAAAGTGCTAAGAATACAGAAGTAACTCCCATCAAGGGAGTTACTTATGACATTCTTATGACACCTATGACACATCTATGACACACACCTCCACATAAGCTAGCCTATCCCACAAATGTAGGAAAAATTCATGTATGCACAAGAAATACAATTTCCCTAATTAAAAAATACGAAAAAATAAAAATCTACACTAATACCCCCCCATAAGCATAGCTTAGGTGGGTAGTGTGGAAATATAAAATGGGTCCCAGCAACTAGGCCTGATGAGGTACCCATGTACAAATGCAATCTCCCATAAGATAGAGAAAAGGAGAAAACTTGTAGGAAAAAACTCCCCCCAAAAGAGAGACATAAAAGAAAGAAGAGGCTATAGGCCCTCCCAAAAGATGATGCCACTATAGATGTGGACCACACCCCAAGAAGAGCTCGTATACCATATCGGAGTTGTTGACAGAATTTGGATAATGTGAATGCAATGGAGACATGATCACACGAGATGAAGCAAGTGTAGACTACATAGATGCTAAATCAATTTTAAATTATACATGAAGATAAATTGCACAAGACAAAATGGAGAAAACCAAAATTTGATTAACATGAGATTTCCAAAGTGAGTAATACATATAGGATAGTACGTAAGTAACTCCTCCACAAGAGGTGGACAAGGCACCCCAAGAATAGATTGTAACTCCTCCATGAAAGGTGGTGACAAGGTGCTAAGAATAGAGAAGTAACTCCCATCAAGGGAGTTACTTATGACATTCTTATGACACCTATGACACATCTATGACACACATCTCCACATAAGCTAGCCTATCCCACAAATGTAGGAAAATTCCATGTATGCACAAGAAATACAATTTCCCTAATTAAAAAATAGGGAAAAATAAAAACCTACACTAATAAAAGCAAGGCCTTGAGTGGAGCCAAGAGCATCTTTATTGGGGATATGAATTCTTGGCTAGTAGTAGAGTAATGCCCAAGCCTTCCTCGATATAATCATGGTCCTTAGTGAATATTCAGACATGCCAAAAGTTAGTGTTAGTGATTAAATCAATGAACCTAGAAGTTGTTCTCTAAATATTTTGGCAATCAGTACTAAAATCAAAGCACACACATAGTATGACTAAGTTTTGATGTTTGATCCTAATTTTACATATAAAATATTTGTTTTAACCATGAACTGATCTTAATAATGGTGCCTAATAAAATATAATAAGTATATTAATTATTAGTCTAAATTAGAGTATTTGAATTTTAACATTTTATTATGTTTCCCCTAAAAGTCACCATTTGTTGAGGTCAACATACCCCCATTTATAAAAAAATGGGGATCTATGTGTCAAATTGTGCAATTTTATACCTTTAAATTGAATATTCACTTGATCAAAGTATCATTAGAATGATTGAACATCATTTTTATTTGAAAATCATTGATACCTAGTTTGGTTAACATATTTGTTCATGGTTATAGTTTACCCTTATCTAAAGTGCTAATATTAGATCTCTATGTTTTAGGTGGTAGGTCCAATAAGGTCTACTTGGATTGAAAAATGCTTAGGTTTCATGATTTTAATGTTAATTTTATTCTTTCCTATCCTTTGGCATGTTGGAAATGTTGTCCAATTAGTTTAATCTAAGTACTTAATTTGAATCTAGTAGGAACTTTTTATGTAGGAACATTTTAAATAATGCTATGGATTAGTCTATTTTTATTTCCTAGGGTTTATCCATGTTTATAAACACAACCAAACCTTAGTATAACATCCATGCTTATTATATTTTATGTCTTTAGTCTCCCTTTTGGTCTTTCTATTATTTGTAAGGTCCTTTTTTTAATATGTTTCTACCTTTTAATCATGTCTTTTTAGGCTTTTCCTTCTAAACTTTGTCCTAAAAGAATTAACCTTTATAGTTTATGTTTCAATTAATTTGTCCAAGTACTTTTGGGATTTTTATTTAGGAATTATTTTGGGACTTATGCAATTAGTCTATTTTTGTCAGGAAAAAAAATTTAGACATTTTGTTTAAAACAATTTCGCTATGGACTTATTATATCGGGCATTTTGGCTAATAGAATTTCCCTTCAGCCTCTTTGCACTTTCCCTTTGGCATATTTGCATGAGAATTATTTTTTTTTTAAGTTACCATTTAGGTTTTTTGTTTTATATATTTTGTCTGACATAAAAATCTTGAAACATCTTTCCCTCAACAAATTGTCTGTAACTCTTTCAAAAGTGACCTTTGACTTAATAAAATTATCCTTCAAACTTTTTGTTTAGACCAATTTCCCTTTGAATTATTTGAAAATATCCTTCGATATTTTTATGAGGGAACATACCCTTCAAGTTTTTTTTACATGACTATTAAAACTTTTATCGTTGGACATTTTTTATGATGTAAAAATCCTAAAACAACTAAAAGGCACTTACCCTTTAGAAGTTTTTTCAAGGATACTTGTCCTACAGGTTTATCTTTAGACCTTTTCAAAATGTCCTTTTACCCTTTGATATGATCCTTCTTAACTTTTTAAATTACCCTTCAAATTTTTGAATGTGCTCTTCAAATTTTTGAAATGACCCTTTGGCCCCTTTTTTGCCCTAACTAATTCCTTCGAGCATTTTATCTTGGACACTTTGCCTAATGAAATAAGCCATATAAGATAATTACTTCAGACATTTTTTTTGATGAAATTGGTCTTTGGAACAATTTATCTAGACAAAAATCCTAAAATAATTTTCCTGAGACAATTTCCTTACTAAAAATCTCAAAACAAATTGACCAAATAAATTCATGTGCCTTATAAGTATATATGCTAAAGTCATTTTGCCTTTATATTTGTAGGACCAAAGTAAGCTAGAAAATTACAAGTGGTAAGCCTGACAAATAGTACCAAAGATGAGCTTAAATTTGATGGCCATACACATATCAATGACATCCATATGGATGTCAAATGATGATCATGAAGACATCAAATTTAACACAACAAAGCGCATAGATGATGCATTTAAAATTGATGGTCATATGCTTATCAATGGCATCCATGTAGAAATCAAATGAAGGTTGTGTAGATGTCAAACTTAAGATAACAAATTTCATCCAATAGTGCAAGATCGATAGGGACTTTTTGAAGGAATGAAAATGTGACAAGTGTCACCACCATAGGAACCTAGCTAGAAGATTTAACAAAGTACATTTACCTAGACAAAAATTATCCAATGGAGCATGATCAAGTTAGACTTTTCAACATATCTCAGATTAAATGTTGTAGTAAAAAGGCTCATAACTATGTGAAACATAATTGAGATAACCAATGGTGTTCAAATCCCAAGATAAAGATTAATAACCTATGCCATTCCATGTAAGGTTAATCTAATGGTGAGAGATGAAGGGAGGATTTTAAAATGCAATGGCCATTATGTGAACATTGATGAGCATTTTTGTTACACAAGTTCTATAGGTGCTAGGATGATGCTACATAAGTAGAAAAGCAATTAGAACTAAAGATCTAGTGGACTACTGGTGAATAGTTTATTAGAAGTTCACAGTCATGTATAACTTGTGAAATAGATTATCTATATACTAATTTATTAAAAGGAAAAGATCATTATTTATAGAATTCAATAGAAAGGAAACCTATCATATACACTTATATAAATGAAATTGGATGAGACTGATTAATGTGCTCCCTTGTATCTTATAAAAGGAGCATTGTTAATTATTAAAAAAAGGGGGGAGTTCTTAGAACCAAATTACTATGTAAACTTTGAGAAATTAATATAAGCAAGGAATTCTACAAAGATTGTCCATTATTTACTTGTGTGAAGTGTTATATGGTTTCTCTCTCAATTGTTTGGTTTCACTTTCAGTTTTGAATAGTTCTTATGGATTCTAGATGTGTATCTTGAATGCAAATTTTCTAATTTATTCCAATGATAGATTATTTGAAATTTCTCAAGCTTATTTTATTTTTTACACTTTTTTTGCATTTGGGATAATGTTGTTTGCTTGCAAACATAAACCTTTAAAGTGAGACTGGTTCCTATTTGCATTATTTCATACCTTCCTTAGAAGCTTTCCTAATGAATGTTGTGACTTGGGATTAAGTTTTTTCACTTAATACATTGGTTATATGAATGTTTATATGAGATTTTAACTTTGTCATAATGTTTGGAATAAGGCCAACAAAATCTTTCTTACTACCCTACCCTTTATTTTGCTTCTTTTTTAACCTTATCATTTTAGTTTAATTGTCATTGTAATTTCCATGTTAGATTAGTTTTTAGGTTAGTTATTTATCATAATTCAATGTTATTAGCATAGTATCCTACATATTTTACATAGATCTACTATTTGGCCATGGTGGCTCCCAACCACCAAAATTTATAAATATTGTGAAATAGTCACTTGTTCTACCTCTATTCCACCAATAGATAATAGGATTATCATAACCTACAACTCATGCATTAAGTTATCAAGGATTATAAAATGAGAAGTGTTTCTTAAACACTTTTGGCATCTATGATACACATTTAGGAATCAACATGATATTGATAGGATCTTATTTCTCACTCACAACACAAGAGACAACAGTCTCCATTGTCATGTCACTATGTGTAAGAACATATTTTTTTGTAGCTTCAATATATATGTTCTTGAAGAGGAATCCTATGTTCTAGGACCTCTATGGAATTGTATGGAAAGTACATTTGTGACTTGAATTTGAATCTCTTCACTAGTTATATAAATTGTAACTATGCTTTTTTTTCTAGAAGTTTTATTATGAAATATGCTAGAGGAATACACTTTTTATCACATAAAATTGTTAAAAGAGGAAAATATATATTTGGATCTTAAATAAAAACAAATTTATAAAATCAATCAATGATAGTTCCTTCTTAATCTTTTTTATTCAAATTAATTAGGATTTTTATTAATTGGGGCCTTTTAAAGGTTGTTATAAAGGTGGGAAAAACTTGTAACCAAGAAAATGATTTATATTATTGTAAAGTTTTTAAATCAAATTTTGGAGTGTGGGGGGTGGGTAATTTTTCAATATTTTTAATTAAAAATATGTTTGGATGATTTTTAGTGGTACCCAATATCCTAAAGGCATTCTTGTCAAATTATGGAATCATTATTAGTGGTACCTAACCTCCATCAAGTTTGATTTTGTAGGTAATTTTACATGACCACCTCCTCCATCATAGATGGATGACTATTTGAGATACAAATTAAAACTAAAAAATATTAAAACCAAAGATGTAAATTATCTAGCAATTAAAAGCCCTTAGGCATGTCATTTCTGGCATGATTCCATATTTCACATTAGAGAAGGACCACTATTTATCTAGATGAAAACACAATGAATCACTTGGTTTTATATGCTTCAAAATCTATGACAACTTCATATTTCACATTTTTTATGCCAAAACCTCTAAACGATCTTAGGATAAGTTTAATACACCCTATGGTAAAGTTAATGAATTCAAACTATTGTAGATTAATGCAGTACTATTTTCACTTTCACCCTTTGAATTTCCCATTGTTGAATAATTTTTGGAAAAAATCAAACTCATTAGGTCCCAATTTCATGTTAGTATCAAATATAAGACTAAAAAAGAGGTTGAACTTATCATTTTGACTAAGTTTAAGTATATTTTTAGTTTCTTTGATTATAATATTTAATCCATTATGTATGCTTTGGGTGACCAATTTTAGTGGCTAAATATTGGAAATATTGTCATTGATATCAAATGTCTAGCATTATTGGTGATAAAGGCCCCATTGCATTAAATGGTGTTTTTAATATTCATATCTTGGCTAATGTTTGTTAAAATTTATTTAATACTAATGAATATATTTGTGGTTTCGTATAAGTCAAAAGAGGGCCCATGGTGAAGTCAAAGAGTCATAGGGTAAAATACAAAAGAGGAAAGGATGCTTTTGCTTATGAAGGGTCACCATATGACTTTTTAAATTCAAGGATATGAAGGTTCATGAAATTTTGGCACCATTTTCCATGAGGATTGAAGGGTCAAAAAGTGTGAATGTCAACAGTCATTTGAAAAGGTATAAATAAAGGTTTTAGAAGACATTTGTAATATGCAAGAGAGTGCATGGTTTCTATTTATTTTTGAAGAGAAAAAAGTAGGAGATATTATAGAGTTATATCATTTGTTGTGTAAGAAACATTGAGAGATAGTTTTTTATTATACATAAGAGGGGTTGGTGCTCCTGTGGGTTGGTGCTCATTAATATTTGTAAGTGGTTGGTGCTCCTATGGGTTACTGATCACAAATAGTTGTTGTGTAGGTGCTCAGTAAAGGGGTTGGTGATTGTATAAGTTGGTTCTTGAAAACTTTGTATTTTGAGTTGGTGTTAATTTATATACTTGAGATTGTGCTAATTTAGTGTTTGTATCTCTCTCTCTCTCTCTCTCTCTCTCTCTCTCTCTCTCTCTCTCTCTCTCTCTCTCTCTCTCTCTCATGTGGTGCAAATTATTATTTTAGTTTTATTTCATATCTTGAATGTATGATTAAGTGGTTAATTAAAAGAAATCAGATTAAGTAAAAAGATATATAACATACTAATTCACCTTCCCCCTCTCAGTATATTTCATGCTTAACACCCACTGTTGAGTTTGGCTATGAATAACTCACTTAGGAGAAAAACAATCTAATGACTATTTACACTATTTTGACATCCTAAAGGAATTATTGTCAAATTCTAAATGCATTATTGGTATTACCTAGCATCCATCATGTTTGATTTTGTAGGGACTTTTACATGACCACCTACTCGATCATGGATGCATGAATATTTGAGATACTAATGAATTAAAACTAAACCATATGGAAACAAAAATTTTACAATATTTTTCAATAAAAAATACTTAGGTGTGTCATTTATGATGCAATTTCACAATTTATATTAAATAAGGACCACAATTTATTTGTATGAAAAAAGATGAGGCACTTGGTTTTATATGTTTCAACATCTATGATAGCCTCATATTTCACATTACTAATGCCAAAAGCTCCAAGAAATCCCAAGATAAGTTTAATACACTATATGGTAAAGTTAACAAACTCAAACTATTATAGATTGATGTATAACCATCTTCACTTTCACCCTATAAATTTCCCATTTTTTAATATTTTATGGAAAAATTCAAACTCATTATGTCCCAATTACATGTTAGTAGTAAATATAAGACTAAAAAGAGGCCATATTTTTCATTTTGACTAATTTTGAGGGTCCTTTTACTGTATTTGATTATACTTTTTAATCCACTATGTATGCCTTGGGTGACCAATTTTAGTAGCCCACTTTTGAGTTAGGTTATGAACAACTCACTTGGGATAAAACCAAGATAACGACTATTGACACTATTCCTATACCTAATCATGCACTTGTTTCTATTTCTTCAAAAGGTAAACCAAAATTTAACCCAAAGATTTTACCCTCCACCAAACTATAAAAGTGTCAATCTTATTTTTATTAGTCCTCTAATTATTCTAAACATGTTAAGTTTACTAAGGCCTCTAATACCTATAAACCTAGACAATAGTATAAACCAAATAACACTCATGGACCATGTAGATTTTGTGGTGGGATAAAAATTTTGAGTCTAGATGTTTTTAGAATATTGAAGCCTTAGAATCCACAGTCAAACAACATAATATTAATGTTGTTTCTCATTATTTGGAACCTTTAATATGGAAATGGAAAACACTCACTTATAAGTCATTCACTACATCACAATATAATTGAATTTTTTATTATAGAAATTCTCTTCGATTTACATATTATTAGGATACTACTTATTCTTTCTCATATTATAGAAATTCCTTGATTAAAGTGGGTAATTTCTCTAGAGTTGATGTTTTGGGCTATTTTCCTATTTAGATGTAGGATGTTTGTTTCAATAATTTACTACGTTCTAAAATTTTCCATAATTTTTTAATCTATGTATCTAATGCATAACTCATGCACTAAAAAAATCATGGATTTTACTCCACATGTTGTAATCTAGTAATTTTTAGATCCACAAGATATAGTTGCCACATGTGATGTAGATTGTGGTTCATGTCTCTATTATTTTAAGATATTTGAACCTTCTATTAGATATTATTAATTTTTTAATATTTATCCACTCAATAATTATATAATGAACATTTTGGTAACCTTAAATACATATACCTATAGTATATGAGTATAAATAATTTGGTGTTTAAGCTTCCCAAAATCTCCAAAAGTAACATATTTTTTCTTGGTTTTATGCTTGAAATACAAAAAAGAGACCCTTTTCCAAATGGTAAGGCATATCAAGATGAAACCTAATTCATGCTAGTTCATATTTATCTCATGATCATTCCCACCCACTCTTTCTCTAGATCCAAATATGTACTCATCTTCATTACTTATTATTCTATAAAACATTGGGTGTATTTTATCTAGTACAAGAGTGAAGTACTTGAGAAATTTAAAGTATGTAAGGATTTTTTACATAAGCAAGCATATATTTCACTCAAAAAACTACACATAGCACATAGAATATTGAACTATTTCATAGTGTCATCCACCCATCAACAAAATGATGTTGTATGGAAAAATAATCATACCTTGAAAAGGTTGGAAAACTATATGATTCACTCTATAGATATGAATCCTCAATATTAGATAAAAGCCATAAATTATTCCAATTATATCTATAGCTACATTACTCATGAGGAAGTGTAGAATAAAACTCATAAAGAAGATCATTTTGTGAACAATCCTAATTTATCTCATTTTTATGTATTCATCATTACTACTTGGGCATTTTCCCCGTGAAAAATAATGTAATAGTATGGATAATAAGTGTTTAACACTTATATTTTTTGAGTATTATGATGATGTAAAAGCATATTTTATAATTTAATTCATCACTCATGATGTGTTTTTTAGATGGGATGTCAATTTTCTTGAGAGTATGATTCCATTTGAGCCCTCATTACTTGGTTCTCAAACTCCTTTTAATTTGAAAGACTATCTTCAAGATAGTGATGGTGATGATAATGAACCACCATCTACACTACCTTATTGTCACCCTATAAACAAATTGGATGAGTCTACCCTTTATATAATTAGTTTTTCATTGAGAGACCCTTATATTCCTCAACATACTCAATCTTAAACATATGAAATTTCTCTTAAGTAATGTCATCTCAGATGATCTAGTATTTATTTATGAAGCATCATAAAAAGTAGAGGAGGATGCTATGTATGGTTAGTATTATTATCTCATGAATAATCACACTTAAAATATAGTACCATTTCCTAAGGTAAGTAAGATTGTACAATTTAAATGGATTAAGAAGACCAAATATGAAACAAATGGTTTAATAGACAAGTACAAATAATGCATATATGCAAACATAATTTAAAATTTTGAATGGGTAGACTATGATAATACCTTTGTTCCTACTAGTAATATGGATTCAATTCATCTTTTAATCTTTCTTGATATGGCACATTATTTCCCAAGTTACTAGATGGATGTGAAAATTGCCTTCTTTCACAATGATCTACATAAGGAGATATACATGTAGTAGCCTTAAATTTTTGTCTAGGACTCTTTAATAATATGAAGTATATTTAATTTATTTATGGAATCAAGTAATCTCCATGTACTTGGTATGAAAATATGGATTTTATCCTTCTCACTTCTAGTTTCTCTCATTAAAACTCTCATCTAAATATATATATCCAAAGGTATGGGAATCACATTATGATAACTTTTTAATATGTAGATGATTTTATTTTGATAGAAAATTATGACCCAATGATTAAAGATATTAAGATTAATTGGATGTTTCATATTTAAAAGACACACTTAAGACTTATTTACTACTTATTTGGACTTCAAACTCATCAGTCACCTGATGTGATTTCTATTGGATAATAATAGTATTCTAAATATTTGATTCATCAATTTAATATGGTTAACTCTAAGTTAGAAGATAATCCATCATATTTAATTTTTTTATAAATTAAAATATTTATGATTGCTATAGTTGATCCCACTTTGTATCAAAAGCTACTAGGTAGTCTCTTATACTTGACTCAGAGTCTCCCTAACATCACCTTTATTTTTAACCTTGTCTCTCAATTCTCATAACAATACCATGAGATTCATTAGAAATAATCTAAGAATATTTTGTGTTATATTTTAGACACTAGTCACATTAGGATTCAATATAGACCAAAAGGCACTTCACATAATGTGGGCTACACTGACTTAGTTTAGGAAGGAGATGTTGATACTGACAAATCTACTTTCGTTTTCTCTACACTCTTGGTTTAGATCTAGTTGTATGGGGATGAAAAATGTAGAAAGCCATTGACTCTTAATTAAGAGAGGAAAAATAATAACTTATCAGAGATTTTTAGGATGATCTATGGATTCATAAATTTTTGGATAAATTTAGTTTTCCACAACACAACCCTAATATGCTTTTGTGTGACAACCAAAAAAATATTATTTTTCTCTTAGTCATATTCAACAGTAACACCCAAAACACACTAATATACATATTCACTTCATTTTATATATTATTCATTTTGGATTTACTTCATTGGATTTAATGCCTAAAATTGAATAGGTTGTTGACATCCTCACAAAATCACTGACTATACCTCATTATTTTCTATTGTGAGATTTTCTTGGGGTGAAGGAAGTTGTATTTAGTGGATACTTAGGGTGAAGTACTTCATTACTTCTTATCTATCATATTTCTTATTATTTCACATTATTACCTAACATGTTCTAGTAGCCAAGATCTATGTTATGCTCTTCCCTAATTAATCATTCATATGATTATATTATAGTATTATAATTTAATAGTTCTCAACTCTAAATAGGAAGTATTTATTATTTAGTAATTAATATTGTGAAAAAAAATTGAATTAATTATTAGTGTTACACTTTTCACACTCCAAATAAAAAATTTCCAAGTTGTAATTCTTATTACAAGCATATTATTGATAGGTAATGTTCTAGGTGTGAACTTCTCACATGATATTTATAGGGATAAATCCTTCTCATTTCTTCACTCTCTCCTATTTAATGATAACTATTATACATGTTTGATTAAAAGAGTGTGAAATAAACTTATATGTAATTAAAAATCAATAATTAATTAATCCATTATCTTAATTACATGCAATTATTAGCATTCAACCTATTGATTCTTGGTTTTGGTCTTTGGATAGTTCTTTTTGGTCTTCATGATCATTGATTACTCTCTTTTATTTAAGAAAAGAATAAATGAATTCTCATATAAGTCTATTTTTGGCCCAACCTTTCCCTCTATTTTTTTTTACTAATGAAATTCAATCTCATAATCATATTATACAAGGTTAGATCCATTGTGAAATACTAACTTATTTGAGTTAGTATTTGTGTACCATCTAAGAGGTTGAACACTATTAAGTTGAACACCCCCCACCACCTACCTAAAAAATTTTAAACATCACATGATATTAATCTAATCCATTACCATTTTTATAGGATTCACAACCTATAACTCTTGTCTTCGATTAAGTAACTAAAAATCCTAAAATGAGAGGGTGTAATAACAATATTTTATTGGAGTATATGTTATAACTTTAATCAACATAAGGGAGCTTTAAGGTTGACCTAAAATGGTTTGTCTACATTGATTATTCACTTTAAAAATATATTTTTATGTTTATACTATCTGATTATTATTGGTAGTTTTCATAAGGGAAATTTACTCTAGCACCTTAGAAATACATTTTGTATTAAATAGTGAAATATTTTGATTATATTTATTAAGAGGAGGATTAGTGGAGTTGTTATTTAGATTAAAAACATTATTATATGTTATATATTATAATGTAAAGCATTTTTTATTTCTATATTTTTCATTATTAATAATATAAATATAATGCTATCAATATATTTGATATGTTTTTAGTATTTTCTTGGTCATTATATCATAAAGTTGACACCATATTACATTGGATAGTCGACATTGAGGAAAATTGCACCATGAGTGATTTCCATCAATGGTTGGCATAACAGGGATAAAAGAGATACCCATATATAATATAAAAGGGTTGATGATCTATATAAACACACTAAAATGATATATCAGTAAAAATAATGAAAAATCTAATAAAATAAGCAAAAGGATATTTCATAAACAAATGATTGCTAACAAACTAAAACACTAAGAATATAGGATAAGAAATAAAAAGACCCAACTCAATGGTGGGGTAAGATCCACATCAGGTTCACTAGAAAATATGTAATGATGAAGATGATGTGATGAGATAAGAAAATTTTAAAAGGAAGTTATTCTTGAAAATTGATAATAATAAGAAGATAGGAAAAAAATATGACTATGACTGAACATAATACTAGGGTAAGATCCACATTAATTTCACTAAAATTTATGAAGGAAAAATATGATCAATAAAATAAATATTATATAATATAGGAAAAGGTATAAGACCATACTATGTCCATCATACATAAAATTATTATTTTCCATAAAGTGGTACATGGATATAACCAAGGGAAATTTACAATAAGGGTATCAAGGATATAATTAAGAGATCTCTAAAATGAGATGAAAATTAAATGAAAACCTAGATTCAAGATGGAAAAGAGGTAGAGTGAGGAGAAACAAAGTACATTAAGAAAAAACTAATAGACATATAATCTAAGGGGTTGTAATGAATGAGTGTATAGTATAAGGGTTGTATCTAAGAGCTATAAATAAACTAAAAAAAAAATACAAAGATAATATATAATAACAAGAATAATATAATGTAATAATATAACATAATAATATATAAATAAAACACATGAAAATATAGATATATCCAAAAAACTAAATTTCTAAAGAGTATCTAGAGAGGAATAATTGCATTGGGTTTATTATTTGGCCCATAAATCTCCCCTTTGGATAAAGTAATTTTTTTTAGAGAGATTTTAGGTGAATATAAAGATGGAAATAAGAAGGGATAAATATATTTAATTTTTCACTTCAAATAATAAGTGTACCTTGATCATTTAGATTATCCTCTTAAATATTCAAATGCATTGGGTAAACTAGCATTCTTCAAGTGTAACATTGTAAAACCTAAATCCTCTTCTTCTTACTAAGATGGATTAACATGTGTGAAAAAATTATATTCCACATGTTTACTATGAGAATTGATAATTAAATACCCTATATATAAATATCAAAACCTAAAAAAACATCATTTCAACTAAGCCAACATCATTGGTAGGATTATTAAGAAAAAATAGTAGTCATTTAAACCAAATAAATATTTTTTATAAAATGGTAGTAATAAAAAATGTATTTGGTTTAGTATAATACATATATGAAAAAAATATAACAATTAATAAGAGGATTATAAAAATATAATATAAACAATTGAAGGAAAAATAAGAATAATATGATGGATGAAGTCATACATAATAAATTATCATAGGCAAAATCTTTCACAAAGCACCAAAACTAACCACCCTAATCATAATGCACTCCTTAGGATGCACACTTAGGAAGATTATTTTGTTAATTAGACATATAATATAAATCAACAGTAAGTGAAAAATATACGTGTATATAGCTGATATATTTAATCATTCATGTGTTATGTTGATATTACATGTGTTTCTCTTGCAATTATCAACCTTGAATTTTTATTATACTTTTTTTCTTTCTAAAAAATAATTTAAAAAAGTTTCCCATATATTTAGGCATGCATTTAATGGTCATAACATGATATGTGTGTGTGTGTGTATACAAATGTATATATGTATGTACATAAGTATGTATGTATTCAAATTATAAGATGTATATACATTATATATGTTTGCATATAAAAATATATGTACATATACACATTCAAAATAAATCCATTAACTATACAAATATGTGATTATATAATAGATTATCAAATAAAATATCCAAAAATATTTATATGAGACTAGTTTGGCATATGCAACAAATAGTTAAATATTTTTTATAATATTATTATATCATAAAATTAATATATGATTTTATTTGTAATTTTATATCAAAATAATATCTAATTTTACCTCCATTTTATATCTCATTTGTTATCCACATTAGTTTCCAATTTGATGTCCTAATTGATATTTCATTCATTCAATCATAAATTTTGTTACAAATCAATGACTAAATTGAATGTTAGTTGACTATTATCAAAAAATTAATACTATCACCAATCATAAACTAGTAAAATATGGATGATTTTTATTTTAGTTTTTATTTTTTAACATCTAATTCACCTTTATCCACTTGTACCTAAAATTATATACATTGAAATAACTTCACATTTTTCTTAGGAATTTCATAAGGATACACATTTTTTCAAAGGTGTGATTGCAATTAAAAAAAGTGAGGAGCCACATGGAATTACCCCAATAAATAATTTTTTAATATTTCATAAAAGAGTTAAAATAATTATTCCTTAAAACCATATAATAATATTCAAATGTAAAAAATACCTATCATTGTTCTTATGAAAATGATTAATTATTAGTTCCAAGCTGAATTTTAAGTAGAACTCACTATAAATTTGTTTTTTATTTAAATAATTATTTTAAATATGATTATATTTGAGGGTTTATAGACATTATATTCATATATTAAAATAATAAAACATGCAATTTTACTTTCCCATGACATAAAGATGTGCATGTCAAGATAATTAATCAATTATAACCATATATGGATTTTAGAATTTATATTGTATTGAGTATAAATTTGATAAATCCTAATATGATTTTCATTCAGCTTAAATGGATTACAAAAGAGTAATTTCATTCACATCTTGAACACATGAATAAATGTAGCTACTTCTACATTAAGATTACTTCTAAATTGAGATTACAATAGTTAAGTTCTTTATCTTTCAATTAATGAGACTTGTAACCTATTATTTGGACATATTGAGTAAATACATATCCTAATCCATTGAGTGAGAAATCAAAACAAGTATAGAAATTATGAGTTGTATAAATTACCTTCAAAATAATAGTAAAGGTCAACAACTCTTCACACTTGTTTATGTGCTAATAGTTTTTTAATGATTAAATGTAATAAAAATAACTATTAAAATTAATTTTGGGTATATTACTAAAATTACCTAAATGTAAAATAAAATAATTTACAAAAATATAAATTAGATAATAAATAGTAAATTTAAAAAAAAAATACAAATCTAGATTGGATATATTTTATTGTTGACTATGCAAGCTACGTGTTGATGAAAAATGACTAAGAAGACCTATAAACTACATCATGTACAAAAGAATAATAATGTGATTATTTGGGATATGATTTCACTATATTGAAATTACCACATTGAATCCTTTTTCATTGACTATGGATGGATTTTGGATGATGGTGAAAATTCTTTTCTAATATAAATACAATTAGATAATTGACTGTGAAAGTTGGTTTGATCTGTATAAGACCTAAAAAATCCAAACCCTTGTTATAATACATAAAAAAAATAATATCAAATATAAATAATGGAATTTTTCAAGGGAAATAACCACACACACACACACACACACACACACACGTGCATGTGCGCATGCATGCACACACACATATATATTTTGAATTGAACTATTGAAAATGATTTTACTTGAAATACAATGAAATATATTATTACTATACCTATGAGTATTTGAAACAACTATAATTTGAATTGGAAATATTAGTGCTCTTTTTCTCAATATACAATAGAATTTTCATGTCATGGATAGATAATGTTTTGAAAATCCTTGATGTGATTATATAAAATAATATTTTAAATATATAAATTGAAAAACCTTTTTAAAAGTGTGTGAGTGGAAATATTAAACATCTTTAATTTGATATTTTATAGTTGGATTGTGGTTGTGGGTTGGGGGGGGGGGGGGGGGGGGGGGTGGTGGGGGAGGGGCAAGTTTACACTAGTAAACAAGGTTACACTGCAACTATGTTATCCTAGTGTGGTCTTATCCTATAAGGGTAGAGGATGTTAGTACTTAGATGAAATGAATTTTTTATTTTAATATGAATGTTTTCTCAATATTTTCAAGGTAGATAATGGAATATTGAAGGCTATTGTAGATATTTAAATTAACAAAATGGAGAATAGGCCAAAAGAGGGTAAGGATGTAAAGATTAAACAATGTGAAGCATTTAATGAAAAAAATATAGTGTTTACATCCCCATTCCCACCCCAAATATTATAGTTATGAAATTTAATTAAATTAATATAGTAAATGAGAGGTGAACCTAAGTGTGTATACACTCTTTATCTCTTGATGTGAATGTTGATTGTACAAAATGAATTAGTGCAAAACCTAAAAAAATGCCATTGAAAGTATTTATTAACCATATTCAAAAATTTAAAATATTAAATTTCAAATTTCAAATTTCAAAAGAAATAAATAAAACTATACACCTAAAGGAGTATGCATATAATTACCCTATAACTCAAAATTGGAGAAGTGTGTGTGTCATCTTGTTGAGGCATTTAGATAAATGCTTAAATGATATTGAATTGAGAGTGATATAGTATGAATTTTGAAACCAATGAATTACATTTATTTGGAAATATTTTATTATCCAAATCCCATTTGAATGTGTAGAGTACTCTATAAAATAACTAAAGGGTAAAACCATAAAATGTTAGTCCTTATAATACAACTATAGGTGTTGATTATCATTAAACTCAATCATCATATAAGAAGTGGTGGAACCACAAAATATGGATTAATAAATTAAAACAATAGATATTAAGTGTCTATAGGCTCTAACTTGGTCCATTAAAAAAATGAAGATGATCACACCACCATAGATGGATCTAGATTCTATATGAAACTTTACAACTTTTGAAGCTTCTCAACTTTGAAATTTCCCATGCAGTAACTTGAACATGAATGAATATCATGCCTCATATATTATGATGTATAGATACATAATACTAATTTAACTTGTACTTATGTTGAAACATGTATCTATATAAATGAGTGGGAATTCCTATCATGTGCCCCATAATCTACAAATTATTAATTATATTTTATTTTTAACACTGTATTTTATCATAAATTTAAAATTTTATTGCTTGAGGTTTCTATTCTAAAATCAAGACCATTATGATACCCCCATTTTTTTAATGAGATATATAACTTTTATAATATGTCAGTGATATAATCATGTAGTGGCATTATGAATATTTAAATTGGATTACATGATAGTATTGAATATAACATTGAGTTGGATTTGAAACATGTGTTAGATACATATATCAGTGAAGCACATAAGCCACATGTGCATGATATGTATCATGGGACCAAAGTAAGAGTATAAACTATAATTAATGTATAATAAAAATCACAACACTATAATAATAAGCATGGATCATAAAAAAATGTCATATAAATTTACATAATATGTATATAATGTCACACATCAGGATCAAAGGACACATACAAGGGACATGTGAATGTAACATAAAACACAAGTCCGTGGTCATAGTAAAATGTCATTATGATTACACAAAATGAAGAACATGTATATATTTCACACACAAGGCCATAAGTCACACATAATAAGAAATCTAGTCCTAATTTATTATGTAGTAAAGTTTTTTTTTTGAAAATAAGCATACAACAGATGAGACTAGTCTACATAAACCATATGTATGAATTTAATTATTCTAAAATAACATATCCATGTAATAAAATGTGAAGTATTTAGCTAAACATTTATATGATATATAGCTCAGCATGGTAGAAAGGTTATGGATAGATACAACTTGTTGAAGTGTTCATGGAGAATGAAGAGATGCCTCCAAATTAACAAGGTTTTAGGGTAAAAATGGGAGATCGATATCGAAAAACCACGTAATACTATATCATGTATCACACTCATGTAGTAAAAATAAGTGTGTATTAAATAATTATTATTTTTATCCACTTATCAAGAAATAAATAACTTATGTAAATAAGTGAACTAGCAACATAAGAAAATGCTTAGAGGTCCTGGTTTTGAATTTCTTGAAAACTTATTATTATTTTTATTTTTAGAATATATTATTTTTTCTATATTTTAAAGTTTTTTAATTTTTAAACATTTGGATTTGAAATTTTGAAAAGCATTAAGAAACAAGGCTTAAATTTTTTTATAATTAGGAAGGATTTGAATAATCCACAAGTTATGAAAAAATAATGTGTAAGGAGGAAGGAAAATAAAATATATCAATTGTATGTGTAAAAGATTCAAATAAATTCATCAAAAATGATTGAAATAATAAAGAGTGTATATGTTTGTAATAGGAAAAAGTCTGTGTATGCTCATGTAGTATGTCAAAGTAGGAAAATGTGATCATGTAAGTGCAATCGAAGCCATATCATGATAGATATGAAATGTTTAGAAAGTTTTTTAGAATGAGTAACATGTATTGAAATAATTGTAATATACTTAGTTTTGAATTATTTGAACCAGTTTGAAAATCAGTAGGGCAACTGCCCAAAATGCAAAATGAATTAAATGGATAGATAAATTCTTTGATAAAGGATAAGAGAATAAATTAAGTAAAATGAAAGAAGTTATATAAAAATGTAAATTTATGAGTAGATAATGAAGATATTATACCCAATCTGTGGGTTTGGAGGAATTAAGAGGTTGTGTCCAACCAAGCATCATGTCAAGAGGATGCATATATATATATATATATATATATATATATATATATATATATGGCTAACTACACTGTATGAAATAATAACTTCCTATGAAGAGGGAGTGCCAAAAATATATGACTCTAAAGTTGAATTAGGATCATATGAATCACTACTCATATACCCAAGTAAAAATTTATCCTCATGTGTATTAGTAGAATATTTATTTTCATGTAACTTGTGTGGAGCATTATGAATAACTTATGGTTCCTTAGTAAATAAATGCCTATTTTTATGTGTTATTTTATAATTAGGATTATGTACCATGAGTTTTGGAACTAATTAATTATGTTCTTATATAACTGTATCATGATATAGACACCAAATATTAATCATCAAGTGATTAAAAATTCTAATTATTGGCATCCATATCCCTTTTTGTTACACTCACCATTTTGATAACTTAAAATATATATGGGAGATTTATTTATCTTGATAACACTAAAAAAATAATGAAAAAATACTTTTTCTATCACTTTTATCCTTATTAAGCTCACAAAACTCTTCTAGTCATGTCCCAATGATGTTTGGTCTTTTGGGGCAAGTCTACACTAGGAAGACATGACTGCACTATGACCCTATCCAACTAGTGTGATCTTGTCCCCCACAATTCAACAAGTTTTAAAATTTGATCTATTTTATATTACCACATGTTATTTAAGGTTGGTTATCAAGATTATTTTAAATATTCATATATAAAATCACATCAAGACTTTTCTAAATCTAACTAGCATCCATCAAGTAACCACTCAGCATACGATGATAAAAATATAAATATTTATTTCTATTTAAATTATAAAGAATACTGATAGTCATAGGCCAAGTATGAATATATTTAATTTTAGGTGAAGTGAATCCATTGGTCAAGAACTTAAATTAAATCTTCTAACTATAGTCATCTATCAAATATTTTATTCTTTCATAATGAATATAAATCAAATATTTTCTCCTGATGAAGGATCAAAGGTGGTGACCTAAAACATCTAAAAAAAAGAAGATCGTTATACCAAAAAATGAAAATTTATTTATAGTCATCTACTTTCACAATCACAGATCACACAAGCACTCTAGTAGGGAGAATTACATCAACCTAAGGCCTATTTGGGATATATAGGTAGTCATCAATCAAAAGGGTTTTCTAAGATCATATTGGATATTCTATTAACTCTTTCACCTCTTTTACATTCAATTCATATAGTAATTATTGTATAAGACCTAGTATTTTTTTTTTTTAGGTTTGAACAAGGCATATTGGCATATAAAATTAAATAGTCAACCTTCATAAGCAAACACACATAACTAGATCAAAAATTATGAATAAAGTCAATGAGGACATGGTCACAGTCAACATACAAGGACATTATTCATTGGTGTGTACCTCATATTGAATTATCCCAATAAACTATGAAATATTATTTTTTTAATACATCTATGTTTGTAGTTATTTATACATAGTTTTTAGTTAGAATTATCTTGCATAGTCATATCTATTTCACTTTTTAGGAACATCCTCTAATCCTAGTCTAATATAATATTTTAAACAAGTTTATAATTTTATAAATTCTATATTTTATTATATATTTATAGTATTTAATTTATTATACTTCATTTAAACATTTAAATAGAAAAATAAACTTAATTATATTGACCTAATTTTATTAGATTAAACATACTGATGAACATTTTATTTTCAACCATTTCTTGTTATTTGTTTGATTCATGTCCTAGGTTTCTATTAAACTTATTTAAATTCTTGACACTAAGAGAAAACAATCTCTATCCTTGAATAAAAATCCATAACATAATGATTTAATTTATTCTACCTTTGATTTCTTTAAACACTAAATAAATTTTCTTGTCACCATAGATAAAATCTAACATTAAATCTATTTCTTTCAACCTTGGGTTGAAAGTTACTATCACCTATACACAAAAGTATTTTAGATTTATTTTCTTTAATTTTTCATTTACTTTTTATTTATTTTTATAAATTGTGTTACAATAATTTTCAAAGAACTTAGTGATTGTCATGAAGGGATATGTGGTGTGATATTTATAGACATTATGGCATGGGGGGTTTAACCCAATACTCATAACCATTATACATAAATAATCATTTATTTTACTTTCCACATACCACATATTATATAGGTAAATCTAAGGATACATTATTTATAGAAATAGGAAACCACTTTCACTTGTCTAATTTGTGGTGAATTTGATAGGATTGTATCACCCATGAAAATTACTCTCACCATACCCTTGGAAACATGGTTATTTGGCAATAGGTGGTTCTACATATGTAGTTAGTTCTCTATAAAAATCATATTTGAGATCCAACAAAACATTCAAACACTTGCCTATATCACCTTCATACCTTAATTTTTGATCGTATTATCTTCATCGATATTATCATTACTTGATTCAAATTATATTATTTTATTCTTCAGTTGTATATTATAGATTATTTACTAGTAAAATAATTTTTTAGTATTTACATTCATTGTATATCTCATGGATATTCAAAGTAAATATTATAATAATGTACATCCTCTAGATATATTTTTCTCTTCTCATGTTATGCCTTTTATTGATCATGAATAATGGACAAATCATCAAAATCAATATATATATATATATATATATATATATATATATATAAGATGATTATAATTAATATGATATCAATGATGTATTAAAAATGGAAAACTTTATTTTAATTATTCTTTGGATAATGAATCTATTCAAAAAATCCCACCTTATAATCTCATATAAATTCATCTTTGGATTATCCAAAGATTTATTTTTCAAATTAACTTTGGTTATACCTCTATGTTCTCATTTTAGATATTGTATACCTTCCTCTTTGGTTATAAATTTGATATCACCCTATATAATCTTATTCAAATTCACCTTTCTCATTTGATAATAATCAGTCACAAACATAAAAATAAAAATATCAAATAAAGCAACATGTAGAGATAAAATCATCAAAGCAATAACAAAAAAAAATCAAAAAAGATTTTATTAATAATATATTTTAAAAGTAAAAATAAATTTGTTATGTTACTCCTTTAAAAATAGTGGATATTGATAATACATGTAATACATCTTCCCCTTTTCAAACCAATAAGGTTGAAATCCCTTCCTCTTCTATTACCATATCACACAGTCACTTAAAAGTAGTGACATTCACCTTCACACATATTGTGATGTTGTTCCTACTTCATCCTTATGATTATATTCACATGATTATATATTGAACCATAATGTCATATTATTAAAATAAATTTCTCATATGATGACAATGCATCCTTTGTTAGTAATAATCCTTTAAATGTTATTAATAAAAAAGAAACAACTTAGGTATAATCAATGAGTTTCTTAATCTAAAGGAATATCCTATCCCAAAACCTCATCTTTATGATATGTATATTAAATATTATATACATAAGGATTGTGCTTTTTAATCCATTTAATATCAAATCATAACATGCAACAATAAAAAAAGTGTTGAAAAAATAAAATCAATAATCAAGCTCAAAGATCATATCACTTGAAAACAATGAAAAAATTATTACATATATGTAATATTTTATTTTAATCATGTCTCTTCATATATATATCATGTGCCTCATAACCAACATACACATATAATATTAAAGGATTTTTTTCAAAGGGGCTCTACAATTTTTTGTAATAGTTGTAGTCTAGGTCTTAAGAACTAAAATGAACAAGAAAATACTACACAACAAACCAAAAGTAAAAGCAAGGCTGGATCACATCTAGATCACAATAAAATCATAGATAAGATAATAATTACACAAAATAAATAAATAAATAAATAAATAATTATGAATATTTACCTCTAAGGATAACATTCCAATTGATCAACATCTCTTTTAGAGTCTGTTCCATTGTGCTAACCTATTTCTCTCAAGTCTTGGATGCATCTTTACTTCTTTTTGTTTTCTTTATTGAACCTTCCTCTTTAGAATTATTTTTGAGAATTTGGATAAGAACACCCATACTAGAGAGGCAATTTATAACTAAGGCCTTGTTATGGTCAATCAAATCTTTAAGATTCTATTTGAGCACTAAATTCTCTTATTCTAAATTGAATATGCTTTCTTCCAGTGCCTTTACATGATTAATAATCCCCTAGATACTAATGGCCAATTATTTAGGTCAAACTCCTTTTTAATGAATTATTTTATAAAAGATGGTACTTGTTGATCCATCTTTGGAGAAATACATGGAGATTGATTTCTTCCCATATGGATTTGAGATTCTTATTTTGCTTATCAATTACAATTTAATCCTCTACATCCTCAGCTTTTATTTTATTTTTGTCCTAATATTTCTCCCTAATAATGGTTATGGGTTCCTAAGCCTTCAAGATATTAATACCATCAATTTCATATTCCATGCCATCATTATAAGTCCTCAAGTGACCTTCCTCTACACTAGCCTCTTTACCCATAGTATTGTTCAGATCTCTCCCAACTCATTTTTGTAGTGTCTTTCTATGTTATCTACATAACTACTTGGATGGATCCTTGTGGATTTGTTTCTTAGAATATTTAAAATAAGGAAGTTTTAGAGATATCATCCTATATACCTTCACATACCTCCACAAAATTAAAATGATAGCTTGATGTAAATGGAATCTACCTTTCCCTTTTTTTCAACATTGATATCTCCATAGGGCATAGAATGTAGTAGGGGATACTGACCTAAAATTGGTACCTAGACATTTTAATAAAAATAAAATGGAAAAATTGAATGGAGTTATACTTCCCAACAATATTCATGAATTTATAACATGTTTAGCCACCAAATCGAAGGGTTGATGGATATAGTGTGTAAGATAGCCATGTTGAAAAGGAATAAGAATCTCTTCCTTAGATAATAACTTCTTCATTTAATCCTTGGTGTCTTTATTAGTTTTGTATAAATTTCTACCCTCATATTTCATACCTATGACATGCCATATAATCTCCTCTGTTACTTCAAATTGGATATCTTGAATCTTAAATATCCTTTCATTCTAACTACTTTTTAAAGATAATTGATTCAAAATAATTTGATCAATATAACTTCTATTCTTCATTTAAAAAGATCAAAATACTATTTTTTATATAATATATTTCATGGGAATCATATAAACATTTATTATGATTTAAATAAAATAATAAAAAGTATCATTGTTAGTGGTGTTCTTATAATTAATCACTCCACTCGCATTGCATCTCCTAAACAACAAATGCAAAAGGAACACATAGAGACAATATGAACACAAAAGGATGATTCAAAAGAATTAAAAAATCAAAACATAATTTAAAAATAAATATTAAAGAAATAACAAGGTGAAAAATTAATATTTAAAAAATAACAATTATCAAGAGAAAAGTTTCAATATAAAAGTCGATGATAACTAAGAAATCATTATTTTGAAAAATTTGTCATGAATAAATTTATAAAGCAAGTTAATCCTCCAAAGTTAAATGATACAAATATGGCTTACAAGGAATAAATAATTAAATATACTTCATGTATATATAATAATAATAAAGTCAAATCACCAGTTACTTCTCTTCTTAATGTTCAACCAATCATACATAACCATTATCTAGTTTAAGATATAATGAAAACTATTAAAAATGATAAGATTATTCAAAAATCAACTCAAACACATGGTGCAATGAATTTATCATAGATATAAAAAAAATAATCCACATGGCATATAAAAATTTCAATCAAAACCTAATAAGTAGATTCTCTCCTATGATAATGATTACATTAATTGTTATGATGAAAATTCTATAGAATATTTCTATGATTTTAATGATACTAATTATGAAAAATACAAATATGTAAATATAATTTAAGGTCATAAAACACATAATACATGTCCTACATAGAGGCATCCCATTGATTAGATCCTTAGATTATAGTTGTATTCTTCCTTGTACACATATTATTTGATTTTATTTCCTTGTTTATTCTTTTATTCCTTATCCAATAATTCTCTTGGCCTTTATTTAATTTCACCTTGGGCATTTTCCCTCTTATTTTTCTAAAACTAATTTGAATAATCTAAAATAATTATGTCCAAAGTACTACACCTACAATCACATACATATCATAGTATGACATTCATTAAATTTATATGAACATATCTCTCCTTAGCCATGAGGAACATGTCTATTCTATCTATCTCAACCATTCAAGCTACATTAATATGACTCCTTTTCACATATAGTGGGGATATATTATTTGCCTTCCTCTTGATTACATTGTGCATTTTCACTTTGTTTAATATTATTAGAATCCATCCAATTTATTCTATTTAGATAAAAACATAATATATTTCTCAAAAAATTTCAATTATAATATATTTCAAAAATATAAATTTTTAAAAATATGGAAAAAATTCAAAAACTTTCAAAACATTTACAAAATCTAAAAAAATAAAAATATTTTAAAATGTACCCAAATTAGGACCTAAAATATTTTTTTAATTTTTTTATCTTACTTCCCTACATATTTTATTTATTCTATATTGTTATATGTATATTTCATTTATATGAATACATAATGTGTAATCATAGTTTCAATAGTTTTCAAATAACTTAGCGACTATTGTCAAGAGATACCTGGTGTGTTATTTATATAAATCATATAATGAGTATTTTAACCCAATATTCATAACCATTTTACATAAATAAACATATATTTTATTTTCCATGCACCTCACGGTATATTGGGTACTCCTAGGATCCCTTTTTTATACTAATATGAAGCCTTTTTTAGTCATCTAATTTGTGATGCACCCAAGAGGAGTGTATCACCTAGGTAAGTTAATATCACCATACCATTGGAAACATGTTTACTGGGACATAAGCATGTGTCTACATCTATATTAGTGTTCTAAAATATTGGTTTTCCACTAATCAATGAATGAAAAAGTATACTTGGGAGCCTAGAAATCATTAAAACATTTGCCTAGATCACCTTCATAGCTTGTTTTTTATCATATTATCTTCATAAATATTAGTATTTATTTATTCATATTATATTGGATTATTTTTAATTTATATATTTTATATTATTTTTTAGTTACAATAATTTTTTAGCATTTACATTCATTGTATATCTCATGGATGATAAAATTAAATATGACAATCATGTATATCCTCTAAATAAATTATTTTCTTATCATGCTATGCCTTTTAATTATCATGACTAATAGACAAATCATCAAAATAAAAAATATATATATATATAATTATTATAATCATTATGATCTTTACGATGTGTCAAATAATTAACAACTTGATTTTAATTATTCTTGGGAGCATGAATGCATTCAACCAAATCCCACCTTCGAATATCATATAAATTCATCTTTGTATTTTTCCCAAGATTTATTTTTGAATTTACATTTGGTCATACCTCTATATTTTCATTTTGTTTATTTTATAAATTAATCTTTAGATATACCTTTGAATTCATTATCTATAATATTATTCAAATTGACCTTAGACCTTGCATAATAATCTAGCATGAAAGATAAATTAAAATCCCAAATAAAGAAACATTTAAAGATAAAAATAATCAAATAAAGATCAAAATATATATTTTTAAATTATTAATAATGGAATTTATATATAATATTCAATTTCTATTTAAAATAGTGTATATTGAGCCTACATGTCATACATCTTCCTCCTTGTCAACCAATGAGGTTCAAATTCATTCCTCTTCCTTTACCATATCACACACTCTAATTAAAATTAATGGCATTCCTCTTCATATATATTTTGATGTTTCTCATAATCCATCCTTATTCTTACCTTCACACGATTATAATATTTCACCAAATTTTTATAATCTTAGCATAGATTTCCCATATCGTGATAATACATCCCTTGTTAGTACTAATCATTTCAATGTTTCTAATAAAAAAGAAGCAACTCATGTATAATAAATGAATCCCTTAATTTAAAGGAATAGTGTATCCCCACACCTCCTCTTGATTATATGTCTATTAAATATGATATCCAAAGTGCTTGTGATTTTTAATACCATCAATATCAAATCATAAACATGAAATAATAAATATGTGACTTGCAAAAAAACAATATTTAAGTTCAAAGATCATATTGTAAATCATTATGATCTAAAATATATATAATATAATATGTCAATCATTTATCTTCATATATATATCATGTGAATAATAAGAAAATCCCATATACAATACAAATTTTTTATAATAGTCCAAGTGAGATTCTAAGAGAATTGATTTGAAATACCCTGATTACAATAACTTGTATGCCTCCTCTAAGAAGATAAAAATACTATTGTACATATCATAGATTTTATGAGAACCATATAGATATGTGTTAATATTTAAATAAAAAATAAAAATAATAATTATTAGTGGTGATCCTATAGCAAATGAATTAATTAATCACTCCATTCACATTGCATCTCTTAAAAAATAAATGAATAAAAAACACAGTGAAAATATGGATAGAAAAGGGTAATTCAAAAGAATAAAATATTCAAAAAATAATATTAGATAAAAACAAGATTATATAACTAATAATATGAAAAATCAAAATTATAAAAAAAATAATACCAAAATATAAGTTTTAAGAGAAAATCCATGAGAAGTAAGAAAACATTATTTTTATTTTTATTTTTATTTTCTCATGAATAGAATTTTGAAGAAAAAACTCCTAAAAAATATAGTGATATAAATAGGTTTTCTAAGTAATAATGAATTACATCCAATTCATGTGTAGAGAAAAAATATAGCATCAAAGCACCAATTAATTATCTTCCTAATGTTCAAATAATCATACATAATCATTCTCTAGTTTAAGATACAATGTAAGCTCTTAACAATGATGAACATATTTAAAAAGAAAATTGATCCTATGGTGCAATGAAAATATCATATAAAAATAAAAAATACAATCCATATGGCATATCAAAATTATAATAAAAATTCAAGAAGTTAATTCTTTCCTATGATGATGGTTACATTAATGGTTATGATCCTAACCCTATAGAAGATTGATATGATCCCGATGATACTGATTATGAAAAATATGAATATGGAAATATAATTTAACGTTAAAACACACTTGATATAATCCATACACATAGGCATACCCTTGATTATGTCCTTATGTTATATTTGTATTCTAACTATTACATAAATTATTTGTTTTTAATTCCATGCTTATTCCTTTACCCCATATCCAAGCATTCTTCTAGCCATTTACTTTATTTTCACTTTGGACACTTTACCTATTTTTGTTTAAACAATGTATTTGAACAATCTAAAACAATTATGTCCATTATTCTACACTTACAATCACATACCTATCACACTAAGGATTTCATTACATTCATATAATTAGATATCTCCCTACTTAGGAGGAACATGTACATTTTATCTATCTCAATCATTCAAGCTAAATTACTATGAATCCTTGCCACATACATTTTGGTCATATATCTTTTCTTCCCTCTCACTTACATTGTGCATTTTTTTCTTATTGAGGATTGTTTAAATCCCTTTAAATTATTATATTTTAAAATCATTTCTTATTATATTATTCAAAAAATTTCAATTCAAATATATTTAAAAACTATAAAAATATGTAAAATATTCAAAACAATCAAAATATTTACAATATCTAAAAAAATTAAAATATTTTCAAATATACCAAAATCAGGACCTAAAAGCATTTTTCAAATGTTATTATCTTACTTATATACATATGTTATTTATTTCATGTTGGTATATGCATATTTCATTTATCTCAATACATAATTTTTTTTCACTAGATATATGAGTGTGATAAATGACATACTTTATCATGGTTATTGATGTCAAGCTTCCCTTATTACACAACAACCCTTATAAGTTGGGGGCATATATTCATTCACACCCTAGACATAATCTTATTTGCCATGATGATGTACATATCATACAAATGTATTTTTAAATCAGTCATACTTTTTATTTATGTTCCTTAAATATGATATTTGTTACCAATGACATTGATCAATATGATAAATGTAGACTACTTTCATTTTCACTATGTTTATTTTCAAAATTTACAACAAGATAAGTTAAAACTTTCTTGCCATGGCCATGTTTATGTAAAATTTACATGTTATTGATTTTGTGACACCATATTATCACTTGTCTATGTGATTGTGGACCTATGTGTATTTGAGATTTATTTTTTATTTTTATAAAACATTATGAGCTTACATGTGATCTTTTATACAAATTACATTACATTGTATGACATTACTTGTGCTTGTTTATTATTACTATGACACAATGATTTATACCGTGCATTGCTACTAATTATTACATATAATACGTATTTAATTCAATGATTTATCTGTCTAACATATTTTTAAAAATGTGATTTAATTTTATTTACTAAACTATGATGTAAATAAAAATTAAACTATACAAATTCCACTACATGATTACTCATTTCATAGTATTTTAAAATTCTCTTACAAGACAAGTGACTTATTGCCATGTCTCTAATCTCAAAAGGGAGGGAATCACAATTTGGTTATCTTATGAATACAAGTCCTCATGAGAAAATATAATAATCATGATAATATAAATATTTTAAAGTTAAAATCAATTCAAAATAATTAGCATAATTTTATATATACTCGATGTGTATGTATGGGAATGTGCATGAAAAGTTTCAAGTCAAAATTTTCAAGTTACAAGGGGGGAAAATTCAAATTATTAGTTAAAAGTTTCAAAGTTCAAAAATCACTCAATATCAATATAGTATAGATATAAGGGGTATGATAATTATTCATGCTATGTTTCCAATATGGCATTTGAAAAAAGGCATGTTTGAAGTTTTAAAGTGTCAAATTTTCAAAAAGTTTCAAATACCATCTAGATCCATCTACATCAGTGTGATTCATATTCATGTTACAAGTGGGCCACGTTATATTATAGTGGCATTAAAAATCTATCGTATGAATTTTTCAAGGTGTATCAAGACATTATTGGTGATTCTCCCCTTCAAATAATTTATAGAGTATTATTTATAGTCAAATGAGAGTTGAAGTTTATAAAATTTCATACTCTAAAGTAGTCAAATGTTTTAAAATTGAGACTTGATCAATTCCAATTTACAATAAGTTCAATAATTATCCCAATGCCTTAATAATGGGGAAATCACCTTTTCAGTTCCATGTTATAGGGATGTTGTACATATTGTCATTGATGTCAAAGGTCTAGCATTATTGGTGATAAAGGCCCCATTACATTTAATGGTGTTTTTAATATTCATATCTTTGCTAATGTGTGTTAATATTTATTTAATATTAATGAATATATTTTAGTTTCATATAATTGAAAAGAGGGACCATAGAAAAGTCAAAGAGTCACGGGGTAGAATATGAAAGAGGAATGGGGATGCATTTTCTCATGAAGAGTCATCTTGAGGAATTCCAAGAGTCACCATGTGAAGACAAAAGAGGTATGGCACATGTTTACATGAAGGGACACTTTAAAGAATATGAAAAGTGACCAAGCTAAAGGTAAAAGAGGAAAGGACATTTTTTCTTATGAAGGGTCACCATATGACTTTTCAAATTCAAGTATATGAAGGGTCATGCAAGTTTGACACCATTTTTCATGAGGTTTGAAGGGTCACAAATGGTGAATTCCAAAGTTCATATAACTCCCTATATATGTAACCCTACAACAAGCACATCATATAGTAATAGGATAATGTAGCTAATGTTATCCAACCTAGTAAAGAGAAACACAATGGTCAAACCTCCATTGTCCTACAGATTACTCAAGACCATATACCTTAGCCTTCCATCTCACATGTCCATTTCCACTCTTCTTTATCCTGAACATCCATTCATCTCTCAATGCTTTCTTCCAGCTAGCAACTCCACCCAAAACTCCCATTTGGTTCTTCTCCAAGGAATCACATCATTCATCCATGCCAAGCTCCCACTGTTTCTTGGATCTACCTGCTCTGCTTCTTTAATAACTTCTTGGTTCTTTACCATCAGTGAGCAACAAGTAGTGTAAAGAAGGGAAATGATGAATTTGAGGCTTACTTACCCTTTAAGTCCTCCATATGGGTGCTTAAGACTCCTTGACAGCTTGATGTCTATCCAAAATCTATCTCAGTGACCGATGCCAGTCACATCTCAGTCTGCACTCGACCGACGTCGGTTCCATGCGACTGCCTCATCGCCGACATCAGTTCACCCTGGCTGATGTTGGTGTTTATCTATCCCTGAGTCACCAATGTCAGGCTACACATAGCTGACATCAGTCCCTATCTAGATGTCGATGTTAGTTTTCTAACCGACGTAGATCTATGTGTTTTTCTTGTGAGAAATGACTTTTACATGCGAGCTCCTTTTGGATCAAAACCTTGTCCAAATCACCCTTGCTCTGCTCATAATTCTTTAGCCCCTTCTATTGATCTCTATCCATCACCTTCTCCTTGAAAACTAAGGCTTTCCTGTTCTTGTCACAAATATCAAATTCCTCAAGAAACGTTACCTTCTTCTTCTGCATATGAAAATCTTGATTCATGATTTTCAAATCCAAAAGCATACCCTTTAACTCAAGAACATGCATCTCCTTCTTATTCATGTGACCAAGATTATTAATCCACATCTTTGAATCTATAGCTGAAGTAGATAACCCAAAAATAGAATCAGTAATACAAGTAGATAGATAAAGTGTACCTACTTTTTTACCTCTTGCTACAACAAGTGCACCCTTGGTAACCTTCCAAGAGTCCATTGTGAGAGTTACTGTGTAATCCTCATCACCCAAACTTCTAACAAAAATCAAATTCCACTCCAGAACTGGGACATGCATGACCTCCTTCAACACCCATGTGTTACTTGTCTACAATTTCAGCTTCACTTTTCCTTTGCCAACCATTTGACAAGGCTTACCATCCCCTAAACAAATTTCTCCAAAGTCTCCCTGGACATACTCATGAAAAAATTCCCTATTTGGAGATGCATGAAAAGAGGCACCATAATCTAAAACCCAAGATTCTACTTTATCCAAGGAACATACCAGAGCATCTTGTGCAACAATACCTGCATCACCTGCTTCTTCATGTCCTTCATGTTGATCTTCATCTGACCTGTAATCTCTCTTTAAGTGCCCTTGCTTTCCACATTTCCAGCAAGTTATTCTGCCATACCTAGACTTGGATCTCCTACCTATCTTTGACCTTGATCTCCCATGTTTGATCTTCTCTCTTTGCCTTTCCCTACTTTCCACACTCAAAGCATTTCTTGATGATTCACCTGTGCTTTTCCTACAAATTTCTTCATTCAAGATTACACTCACAACATCATCCACTTTTATTATTTTTGAAGCAGATGCAGTATTGCTAACTACCATTACCAAATTCTCCCAACTTTTAGGTAATGAGCATAAGACTAAGAGAGCCTTAATTTCATCATCAAAAATAATATTGACTGAACTTAACTGGTTTACCAAAGCATGGAAATCACTAAGATGACTCTGTATAGATCCACCTTCCAACATTTGCAAATTAAATAACTGTTTCATAAGAAATACCTTATTCAAAGCTGAGTGTTTTTCATATAAATTTGCCAAAGATTCCATCAACTCTACCGTTGTCTTAGCCTATGATAAGTTGGAAATCACAGATGATGCAAGACTCAACCTTATAGATCCTAGAGCCTTCTGATCAAGAACCTCCCATTCTTCATCCTTCATATCTAGGGGCTTGCATGCAACCCCACCCAACGGTAAGTACAAATCTTTTTGATACAGATAATATTTAATCTACATCCTCCATAATTGATAGTTCTTGCCATTAAACTTCTCCATTCATAGCATAATTTCTTTTTCCATTGGTCTACTCCCCACTCAAATAGAAACCCCTATGAGTAACTTGTAATCAACACACACTAACCAAATCTGATACAACCTATTAGTATCCCAACCAAAAGCTCTGATACCAGTTGTTAGGGAATCAAGAATAACACACCTACTCTGATCCCACTTGTTATGATCTTGCTCCTTAGAAAGAGCACAATATGATTACCACATACAAGCAATTAAACATGTGGAATTAACCAAAAGTACAAGTAACTAGAATTCACAAATAGCACAAAATATGAGAGACAATACACAATATTGTATTAATACTCATATAGAAATAAAATACAATAAAGAAGATGTTACTTCTTCTCCACACCTCTCAGAATCTTCCCACACCTCAAGTGTTCAATAATTTTCTTCAAGAGTTCACTCTCCTACCAAAAACGGTCCCAACACACAACTCACACATAGAATTGGTGTTCATCTCGAACCAGTCAGTAATATAACCCTGCCAGTACAGAAGTACTTAAAGTACTTCAAGTAGATCTCCCATAAGCTTGCAACAACCTACAACTCAATAGACCTTACTTACACATGTAGATCTTCAAAGGTGGCCTTGCACATCTGCTAACCAAGATCCTACAACTAGAAGAAATCCTTTTTCTTGCCTTAATTACAATACATGCCAATAGGTCTATAAATAGATCCTAGACTTAAACAATAACTTAGACTTCTAATTTACAATAATTAGACACACAGCTCGAGACTATAATTAGCCCTTAACATGCAAACACTCGATTTAATGAATTAACTGTCCGTGCAACAAACAATTCTGGAACCACCACAAGCAACCGATGTTGGTCCTTATCTGCCTAGAAGTGACTGACATTGGCCAACCTCCTACCGATGCCGGTTGTCTTCAGTTCACCTTGCCAATTTTGGTTGCCTTCTACACTATAATCTGTCGACGCCAGTCTCCTTGGAACTCAACAACCTCCTTCATGTTTACATTGGTTAAAGCTTTTAGCTCCACAACCTAACAATTTTTAATATTCATATCTTGGCTAATGTGTGTTAATATTTATTTAATATTAATGAATATATTTTAGTTTCACATAATTGAAAAGAGGGACCATGGAGAAGTCAAAGAGTCACTGGGTAAAATATGAAAGAGGAATGGGGATGCATTTTCTCATGAAGAGTCATCTTGAGGAATTCCAAGAGTCACCATGTGAAGACAAAATAAGTATGGCACATGTTTACATGAAGGGACACTTTGAGGAATATGAAAAGTCACCAAGCTAAAGGTAAAAGAGGAAATGACATTTTTTCTTATGAAGGGTCACCATATGACTTTTCAAATTCAAGGATATGAAGGGTCACACAAGTTTGACACCATTTTTCATGAGGTTTGAAGGGTCACAAATGGTAAATTCCAAAGGTCATTGGGAAAGATATAAATAAAGGCTTGAGAAGCCATTTTTTATATGCAAAAGAGTGCATGGTTTGTATTTGTTTTTGAAGTGAAAAAATCAAGAGATATTATAGAGTTATATCATTTTTTGAGTAAGCAACATTGAAAGATAGTTATGTTTTATATACAAGAGGGGTTGGTACTCCTGTGGGTTGGTACTCACAAATATTTGCAAGGGGTTGGTGCTCTTGTGGGATGGTGCTCACAAATAGTTATTGTGTTGGTGATCAGAAAAGGGGTTGGTGCTCATTGTAAGTTGGTGCTTGTGAAATTTGTATTTTGAGTTAGTGCTCATTCATATACTTGAGATTGTTCTCTATGGTTTTTCCCACTTTGGGTTTCCAAGTAAAAATTTGATCTCTCTCTCTCTCTCTCTCTCTCTCTCCTCCTCTCTCTCTCTCTCTCTCTCCTCTCTCTCTCTCTCTCTCTCTCTCTCTCTCTCTCTCTCTCTCTCTCTCATGTGGTGCAAATTATTATTTCAATTTTATTGCATATCTTAAATGTGTGATTAAGTGGTTAAATAAAATAAATCAGACTATGTAAAAATATATATAATATATTAATTCACCCCCCTCTTAGTATATTTTGTGCTTAATAATTGGTATCAGAGCAAGTTCCTTTTGAAAAAAATTTACAGCTTGAAGCTAGATCAGGAAAGCATGATGGATGAATCACATAAAGGATTTTATACAAATAATGCACATTTGTTTGATGGGATGAATTATGTTTTTTGGAACATAAAGATGAGGACTTATTTGATCACCCTTGGATTTGACATATGGTAACTAGTGGTGGAGGAATATGAAGAGCCACAGACACTTGTAACTACTCTAATAGAAAAGAAGGAAATTGAAATTAATGCTAAATCTTTAAATTATATTTTATGTGGTTTATGTGAATCTAAATTTCTTAAATTTATGAAATGTAATTCTACTCATGAAACTTGGGTAAAACTTGAGAATATTTACAAAGGTGATGGAAAGGTTCAACAAGCTAAGATTCAGACTTTCAAAAGATAGTTTGAGAGTTTGAAGGTAGAAGAGGAAGAAAATGTAGAAAGTTATCTTTTTATGGGTTGATCAAATAGTTAATCAGATTTAAGATCATGGAAATAAAAAATTTAGAAGAATCAACTATGGTTCAAAAGTTTTGAGATCTCTACCATTGAGATATGATGCAAAAGTTTTAGCAATTGAGAGAGATGAATAATTTAGTCAAGCTAAAGATAGATGAGCTTCATGTTATTCTTCTAGCATATGAGATGTATAATAAACAAGATAAACCTCAAAGAGAGATGCTACTTTCAAGACATCAAAGAAAGAGAAGTCTAAGATTCAAGAATCAAGTGATAGTTTTAACAATGATGAAGATGACAATGGATCTCTATTCATTTGTAAGCTGAAAAAAGGGCATAGGTAAATATCAAGGAAAATTACCTTTTAAATGTTTTAATTATGGAAAGATTAGACATTTCCCAAGTAAATTCCCAAATAAGGGTAATGATGACAATGAAGAAGGGATATGGTCATAAGAAAATATAATGTCGAAAAAGGGCTAACAATTTCAGAAATAAGGAGAAGGAAATTCATGTAGAGTCAAGCAGAATCCATAACCTTTTTTCTCCTCTATTGGGCTTTAATTAAGAGGCCATAATATGTTACAAGTGTAACAAATTTAAACACATAGCTCAGTACTATATAATCATGTTTGAGTTAGTCAAGAAGGAATAGAGTTTCAAGGCTCTATTCATCTAGAAGAAAGTTTAGACAGGTTCATGGCAAAAGAAACAACCTAAAAAATTTATGTTGGTGCAAACATGTTTGCATGCAAGAAATGAAGAAAATCCATGGTTCATTAATAGTGGATATTCAAGGCACATGATAGGAGACAAGAAAAAGCTCATAACCTTGAAGAATATCAATGGTGGCATAGTGAAATTTGGAAATAATATTACTACCAAAATTGCTGGAAAAGGTACACTAAGTTTGGATAATGGTAGAACTAAAAATGAAAATGTTTGATATGTAGAAGGTCTTAAGCATAGTCTTTTGAGTGTAAATCAAAATGTGTGATAAGGGAAAACACACTAAATTTTTATGCAAAAGGTTGTGAAATTAGAAGAAAAGATTCAGATGTGTTGGTTG
>JARHVA010008617.1:282500-452600 GCA_037957365.1 Torreya grandis | reverse complement strand
ATGAGAAGATGTGAGGAGCCAATGTCTATATTTAACAAATTTAGGAGAAATAAATATGTGAATAGATGATAGAGGATTAAATATTCATGGAAGAGAATGTGGAGGTGATTTATTTTTCACCAAAATAAGGAGACCCACTACTAGATGATGAGGAAGAGATTTTAATATCCCATAAGTGGGAAGAGGAATAAATATCATTAGTGAATAATGGAAATTCATTCATATTTTCTCCTTTTAAAGGAAGGAAGGTCGATGAAAACTATATAAAGTTACATGTTTTCTTAAAGGAAATAATATAAGTGAACTAATAGGATAGTTGATAATATTTATCAGGTTTCCATGAAAGAAATAATAGAGGTGGATAATGTGAAAGTGAATTCACATGAGGAGAGTATGGTTGAAAACCATCTAAATTAGCAAGAGGTAGTGGATTAATTGAAGAATTAAAAGAGGAAAATAATGGAGGTTGTTAAAAATGGATATTTAATATTCCATCATGTGGCCACACATTGTGAATATAAGATATGGACAAGATGTCCATGAATCATGATGAATATTTTGAATATGTGTTTGTGGGAATTATTTATTCCATTAATGTGTGTTATCTATGTGTAGGTCCATCCATGGAGAAGATGGAAAAATAGGTAAAAGTGTGGTTCAGTTCAAGATTATAATATATATGAGAAACAAAGAGAATAGGTGGAACAAGAGTATATTAATACAATATCAATTTAATAGAAATATGGTAAGGACACAATAATAGTAGATGATAATCTTCAAGTTAATATAAATATAATAGAGAGTGGGAAGTTGATGGTCCAATAAGCTCATCAAGAGAAAATGTAAGTGGAAATTCATTTGCATCAGTTAGATGTGAGAGATAATACTCTCACAAGAGAGATTGGAAGATATTAGAAAGATAAATAAGACCTTCTCAATAAAACATTAGTGGATGGATAAGGGTATGAATTAAATATTCATATTGAGATATGAATAGAGAGTGAAATTGTGGAAAAGTTCAAAACTTATTGATAGAGGTTGATCCAATTGGACAAGGCAAGATGAATAGTGTCACTCATGTGACAGAGAAAAATAAGGATATATAGACAGTGGATATATTTCTAACCAAGTACAATGAATAATAAAAATGGTGTTATAGATATGAGATTTGTTATGAATAAAGTTATGTTTTGTTTTGTTTTTTTTAATATGGACAATGAAAGTAAGATTTTATTTTCACATGGCATGGATGTGATGTCAAAGGAGATGAAGGTAGGAGATTGAAATCAACCTAGAGTTGATGTAAATAGAATGAAAATGGAAAAGGCTAAGGATGAGGTGGAAAAATTGCTACTTTTATCAATTGAAGTATGTGTATGGTAGTATGAAGTTTCAACAAAGATATAATTAAAACATGATGGAATTGTCGAGATGTTACTACAAGCATTAAAATAACATGGTAAATAAATTGATGGTGAGGAGGAGGATGATGATGATGATGATGAGAAGCTAGTTAGGATAACATTATAAAAAGATATGGATGTTTTTTTGAATATATATTGAAGACTAAAATTGGTGAAGAGGGCGGTGTTATAGTAGAGGTAGTATATTTTTTTGACATAGAGAGGAGGACAATAAGACAAGATTATATAGGAATAACCTTAAGAGATAATAGTGGAGAATATGGGTGATCATATGAATTACAAAAGGTATGTTAAGCTCTTTTATAATAAATATAGGAATGAATAATTGAATCACAAGTCACATGTTTATACAGATATAAAACTAGAGATGAGAGAGGAGTTGAGATTAGATGGATTTGGTTTGTTCAAATCTAATGAAGGCTATAAAAATGATGGTGGTGAGTACATTGATGGTGTTAGATCGATAGATATGGGGAAAATCCTACAAGATAGTGGAGAAATATAAAAAGATATAATTGGAGGTGGTTTTGGATGGTAATTAGTTCAAGCTCACAAGAGAAATTAAGATGAAATAAGGATAATCTTGGTGTAGGTGGTCAAATGAATGTGGGTTTCAACCTAGAATAATATGGAAAAGGAAGTGGATAACCATTGGGTGAAGTTAGATACATGATGCCAACATAGTATGCAAAAAGAAGAGAATATTTTGGTAGAACCGGTAGGGATATGGTATGTTTGATCTTAAAAAAGAGGAAATAATTAGTAGTAATGAATATAAGTGGAAGGATTTGAAGCTAGAAAAAAGCTAAAAATGGAATTAAAAAAGTGTAATCAGCTTAGGTACCTAGTATGTTAGAAGGGGATGTTGTCATTATAAATATTAGTATCCAAAAGAGTGGTTTTTCTTCTTGTTCCATCTATTTGAATAGTATATCACATTTTAGTTACCTTGGGTTTTTTATGCATGATCATCCAAGGTGAACATTCAAACTTACATCAATCAAACATAGAATTTGTATGTTCATGTTGTTTGTTGGTTTTATTATTTTTATGGCATGTTGAATATTATTCAAGGGAAGCATATATGCTCAAAAAATTCAATGGCAACATGTACATTAGATAAGGTTATGTTTTAGGAAGCTACATGGTTCCAAGAAAGTTTGTTTATTTTATCAACCATCGGTCAATTTGGGAAGTGGTTGTGTGCATTGAAGGGATAAAGGTAAGAGGGAAAAATAGCACCAATAAAATATATAGACCTAGATGTGATTATATAGTTTTATTCTCCTAAAAAATTAATGAACTTTCAAAATAATTGCATCTCTTTTAGAGTCCATATATAAAAATTATGGCTTTCAGAAGTTAGAAGACTTTGCACCATGACAAAACTATTGGTATACACTAAGTGTCAATTTCACAAGATTTAGTGGTGGTTACCAAACCACCACTAAATGTTTTTAATTGTAGACATCAAAATAGACTCAAACCTACCATATTGTATGAAGTAACAATTTCACTTGTTTTTAAAGCAAAAATAAAGTAAAAGTTGATAATAAAGAACCATCAAATCTTATGCATTTATAAGAGGATAAGGTAGGTTAATATACACTCCAAGATACAAGTGGATTTAGATAAATATTAAAAATGGGTAAAGGATTAATATTAAAAGACACGAGAGAGTGATACTTATCTCCAAGTTGGCTCAAAGAGAGTTTTTGAAGACTTTTTTTGAAAGAATATAATAGAGAGGATGTTTCCAAGTTTAAGAATGATTGTGAGAGAGATTAAAATATTATTCATGTATTTTAATAAGTCTATAGAGGCAAATTTGAGTATGAGTGTGAAGTGTGTAATATTTTAATACTTTCAAATGAATGAAAAGTAGAGTGTGTTTGTGTTTAAAGTCTAAGTAGGGTCCTTGAAAATGTGTCTATGTGTGAGTGTTAATCCAATAATCATGGTATAAAAGGTTTTATATAATTTTATCCCCTTACCATAGCACACCAAGATGTGAAACATTCTAATCAATTATAAATATTATATTATTTTAATGCTTTGCCTCTTAAGTACATAATGGCATTAGAAGATAAATACATATCTAGATATAATTATACCATTAATTTATACATTTAATATCATGGTTAAATAATAATAATAATAATGTGTCCCACTTTTTGTTACAAAGGGGACACTAAAAATTGAAAAAGTGCATATTAACAATTTACATAGGAAATAGTGATTAAATAATACAGAATGTGAAAATTGTGTAAACTAATGAAATTTCACATGTTAATTATACATTTTATTTTTTTTAGATAATAAATTAAAAATATATTTTTGAATACCTAAATAAAAATTATGCATGTTTCATGTATATAATTTATATTTAGTGGTCGATCTCCCCTCTTGATAATTTTTTTCCCCTCTTGATAAACTTTTAAAAATGTGATATCTTTGTAAAATTTCTTGGAAAGATATCCTAGAGACATATGCGTAGTGTAAAACTATTTTTTTTTTAAATTTTGATAGATATTTATTTATTTTTTAATGATTAAATAAATAAATATCAACACATACTGTTAGAGTGGGCCACACTTTAGCATTCAATAGTTTGATAAGATCAAATGCATAGAGGTGAAACTATATGGAACAGTGAAATCATGAATACATGAGAGTAATAACCTTCACAATTTGTAAAATCATTCAATATGATAACATTACAAGTTAATTAGCCAAATGTATTTAAGAAATGTACATATATAGATGGAAACCAAACATGATCACACATCCTCAGGAATGTGGGATTATCTTCCCCAATGACCTAATTAACACCTAAACAAACTAACTAGATTGTGTAGGTAAAAAAACACTTAATGGAGTAAAAATCTACACTAACACTCCCCCCCTTAAGTTTATCTTAGGTGGGTAGAAGAATTAGGTCCCAGAAACATGGCCTAATAAGGTAACCAAGTATAAATCAACTCTCATAAATTCAAGAAAAGGATAAAAACCATAGGTAAAATGCCACCCCCCTGCAAAAAAAAGAGAGAAAATAAGAAAAGAGAGCTAAAAAATCCCTTTAGAATCTACAACTACCTATAACCACCCTGTATCCTACAAAAATGCAGATATGTGCCTCCATAAATAAGAAAGATAAGGGAAGAACAAATTTTCACATGGAGAATGTTTTAGTAGGTCCCTTTGCAATAAATGATGTCTCTTCCTGTCTAAATAAGAAACCCTGAGCAATTAAACTACTAAATTCCTACTAAATTGGAATGTCAAAAGAAATCAAGATGTTAATTTATAGAAAATACTCAAATGTCTCAAAGCTCATTCTTAAATGTGTCAAACTCTAATTAAGATTCCCAGGCATAACTGTAGAAGATGGCAATAGTGAAGCATAAAATAAAGGAGAGATCAAGAGGGTTTATAAGGACCCTCATTACATCTAGATAATAAGATGAAAATCCAAAAAAAATCTCATCAAAGAGAATAAAAATGTCCTCAATGGTGTCATCTAGATCTAAAATGTGAGACGCTATAAACAAAGAAGAGATTTTTGTAGAAAATTGTTTGAATAAGGTGAATACATAAGACATTTACAATCCTACTATAAAGAATCACTAAAATTTCTTGAATGATTAACTCTAAACTTTGTAGTAGTATTAGTGGTAATAAGAGAAGGTGGAATCTTAATGCATGTCATGTGACTATACTTCACATCCCATAAAATGTCTTGTGAATAATCACTGGAAGCTATCAATGAAATGACACTAAAATTTGAAGTAGAAATAGCTATAGGTGTGTTCATAATATCAAAACCAATGGATAAGCTACCAATGTTAGATTTGTAAGAGTCCATGACTGTAGATAGGGTATTTTACGGAGAAAGATCAGTATCATCCACATGATAATTATCCTCTAAAGAAGCATCACTTTTAAAAGAAGAATTAATGTCTCCATATAGCTACCAAAGGAAGGTCCAAGTAGTGAAGTGGCACTTAGTGTACTAAATATGATGTAGAATATCCTCATGAATAGTGAAACATATTAGTTAAGATACCATGCATGTATATATTCATCATTTTTTATCTCAAGAATGAGTCCAAGGAGATAGGGTAGTATATCATTCTCTAGGCAATGATTCATTATCTCATTTTTATAGAATAAATAGTTCTCTAAATTTATCCACAAAACATTAAATTTAATAAGAAACCTAAAATCCATGATGATACCCCCATAACTATCAGTGGTAAACCCTCATAATTTTTCTAATATAATACATGGTTGAAAAGATGTCAATCACAACTAAGAATGCATCATGAGCAATCAATGCACAAGTAACATGATGCAAAAAAGAGTGTGTCAATAAAAAGTACAAAATATAATAACCCCCATGAAACTAAAAGTTTTAATTTCAAAAGGCATGAGAATATCACAAATTCATAGAGCTCAAAAAAACTTGAGCTTTCAAAAAATGGTGACTGAAAAAGATTTTTCAACTAAAAGTTAAAGGAGTTTGATTGTCTTACTCATAAAATATTTCTCCACTTTACATAAATTTTGGGTGTGCACAAAATTAGTTCAAACTTTTTAGAAAAAATTAATCTCCCTTAGGTTGGTTGTGACCAAGGGCTAAACTCCCATATGACCAGGGGGTTAAGGCAGACGAGAAATGGTTTGGGAACCAAGTGGAATTTATCATGTATAGAAGCACCAAAATGTCCGTAGATATATTTTTTCCACCAAATGTTTGACCAGATATAAAAGTCCACCTAAGTTTTAAAACCTACCAAAATTATAAACTTACACATCAAAACTCCAAATATGAAAAATCCATGTCTTCTTCCAAAATAAATAAATACTCACTTGGTATTTTGGAAAACCTAGAAAAAATTTAAAATTCTCTTCAAGCACCAAATGGTACAGATTTACACAAAATCCAAAAACTTCCTTCAAACCCTCCAAAATGGTAAAAAAAATAGTTTGTCATAAAACTAGGTCATGTTTACAACTATTCCTAGGGTTTTGACATCCTTTGAATCTAATGGCTTTGTGTATTTTTTGTCTGGAGACTTTGGTAATTCTTTTTCTAAATATTTTCATGAAACCCAACCAAACCCTTGAAAAAAATTGAGATCATGAAGAACACCAAGAAATATCTATAATGCAAGTTAGATCACAATATAATCCATGGCATTGATCTATCAACACCACTCTGATACCATGTGAGAATATGCCACACTTGAGGATTGATAACTAGATAGGATGAAATACATAAAAGTGAAACTTTATGGAGTAGTGAAATAATGAATACATGAGAGGAAGAAACTTTGTAGTTCACAAAAATATTCAGTGGAATAACATTTCAAGTTAATTAGCCAAATAACTTTAGGAAAGGTACATGTATAGGTGTAAGGTAAATATGATCACACACCCTCCAAAATGTCAGACTATCTTCTCCACTGACCTAATTAACACCTAAGTGACACCTAAGTAAGCTAACTATACTAGGCAAGTAAACCAATAAATATAATAAAAACCTACACTAGAGCTCACAACCTCCACATGTAATATATTTTTATATATATTTCATAATGGACCAATTTTTCACCATTGTAATAAGGACATTGAAATAAAGGGCGGTGATTTTTTTTTCAAATTTTTCAAATATGTTCTTGTATTTTTTATAGTGCCCAAAAAAGATGGTACTTTATTTTATAAATAACTATATGTGACTAAATAAATCAAAATTAATATTAAAATGTATTTAATTAAAAAACACATTATTAGAAAACTCATAAATAGATTTATTTACATGTGGATCAATGTATTTTTATTTCATTTGTTTACCCTAGTTTGTGTCATCTGTAATGTCATTTTGAAGTAATAGGATCTTTCCACTAAGATGGATTAGAATTTAGTGCCACATGGGTTAGAATGGAGTAGGTTATAATGAACCCCTTCGTTCTAACCACCTTTAAAATCCACCCACCACCACATTGCATGTTAACTATTTAAATTATCATTAATGTCAAATCAAGTTACATAAATATGAATACAATGATATTTTTCTACTATAAAAATTATCTCAAAAAAAATTTATCCAACTCCCTTAATTCTAACAAGAAGATTTTAATTTTACTATAATTTCTAAAACATGACTTAATAATCTATCAAATTTAAGCATAAATGTTTTATTAAAAATTGACATCCTTCTCACTTTTTTAGGAGAAAAAGGTGGAAAGAATTAAATATTAGATCTTATAGAATATTCTATTTTGACTATATGAGTTATGCACATCATTTTGGTAGTTGTAACCCCTTATTCATATTTTAACAACAAAGGTTCCAAGTATTCACAACCATTTTGAGAGGGACTATGAATACCTTGAATATAAATGGAAACATATATTTTTATAAATATTTATTTTTAGCATAAAATAAATCTTTCCAAAAATAGGTTAAGACATTTTAGAATTGGTATTCATATATTAAAATCAAGCATATTGGACTTTTATAAGCCTTTTGATCCAAGTTGGAAAATTTTAGAGTCAGGCAGATGACCTCTAGAGCCAAACTAGTAACCTTGGGAGCTAAGCCAAAAATATAAGGAAAACTACCATGTAGTACTTTGGAGCTATGAAGTCTTCAAAACTACTCCTCAATAGATAACATAGATGTTCAAACATATCTATTTGGTTTTAGTACCTCATCTTAACCTATATACAACAAATTAACATATTTTTTCCATGTGTATGTTAGAACTAAGTTGAAAAAATGAGTAACAATGACTTACAAAGGATAACTATGATAAATATCCCATATTATACTTTAAATAAATTATGATTCCTAATACTTACATTTAAATCCACTTTAATGAAGGGTAGATGGTAAAAAAGAGTTATTACTTGGATATGATAAGTCATATTACAGACTCATCACACTTGTGGTCTTGGTGGCAAATTTTCTTTTCTTCCACTCATAAATAAAGAGAAATAATCACTATTTTTATTAATACAATAATTTTTGTTTATTTTACTAATATTGAGAATGGAAAAAACATGTAAATATCCATATCTATATCTATTTTAATATGGCACCCTACATTAGTCAATTAGATTATTTAAGATGGGTCTTTCATTGAAGAAGTCTTTTCCATTTTTGTATAATTAATTTTGGAGTCCTCTAATTAGGTTTTATATAGTTAACATAGTTGTCATTCTTGTCCATTTATTTTTATACATGTATAAATTGACACAGTCCATTTATATTTTTTTTAAGGAGATGTATGATATTTAACAAATTTTATACTATTTTAAACTTATTCACTATCCACCATTTTGTATTGAAAACCATTTTAAATACCTTTCCTCATACTAAGTGAAAACAAATTCAATGGACTGTGCTTAGTCGTAGTTTAGTGGAAAGTTTTAGGGGCTTCATTCATTTATGGGTGCTTCAAATGAATCACTTTCGATTAAATCCCCACATGTGTGATTAGAATTAATGTGATCCATTCAAATCACCTTCAAACTAAGGGGCTTCATTATAAATCCATTTCCTATTTTACATTGTGCCTCAAGTTAGCCACCATGTGGGACTAAGTTATATGTGGTAACCCATTAAAATAAGTTTAAAATATTAGATTTAAAGATATATAATCTACTATATTAACTTATAATAATGCAAAAAACTTGAAACATAATTACAACTAAATAAATGGGTAGGTCATCATTAAATGGCATTTGGTTGATCAACCTTCCACATCAAGTCAAATAATCAGTGTATCAAAAGGTAAAACTGAATAAAAAAAATCAATATTAAAATATTTTTGAATTGGACCATAACATTGACAATTATATTAGTACACAAAAATTTAAAATATTTCTTAAAGGTAAGGATAATATTTTTTCCAATTTGATTGAAAACATAAACATGTGCAGTTTTGAAGAAACTTGGAGTGAAACCAAAACTGTTGATGCTTATACAATTCAAACTTGAAATAAAGATTACAAATATTATCTTAAGGATATTTTAAATGCATCAAAACTTGGTAAAAATCATCCTTCTTCCTCCAAACCATAATTTTAAAACAAAGGTAAATCTATAGGTCAAGGTAATATTATTACAAAAAGTATAGCTTAAAGTTCACAAGCAAGAAATCTTTTGCCTATGGGATATAATAATGCATTGTATTAGCTATCATTTAGGCCAAGACATTACACCCAAATAAACACAAATATTGGACCTTATAATATAGTGAACAATTTTATAAAATTCAATTGTTAACTATTCTTTACTTCAAGTTTCTTACTTACCCAGTCAACTAAAAAAATTTAGCACACTCATAAATAATGTTGATAATAGGACTATTGTGGGTTTATGTCAATAATAAAATCTGATTTATGTAGGACCTTAGTATTATTAGATATTAAAATCTAATTTATGTATTACCTCAATCTTTTATACTTGGAAAATTAATATCATGGTCATACCTTGCAGTTTTAGACTTGTTCAATGTCAAAAGGCTCACATTCACTATCTCTTTGTGCTTAATTTATTATATATTAATAAAACCATTTTCATTATAATGACCAAGCCTTCTATACTATTAAAAAAAAATTAAACTTGACTATTATCCTTCACTACCAATTCTACACTTGTACCTATTTTCTAGCTTCTTGTATACTTGTATTGCAGACAAACACCTACATCGACACAAGTGTCCACTTTTCCTAAAAAGTGTCAAATGTAAAAAATTCATATAAAATTGTATAATAAATATATCATAAAGGTCATTCTAAGTTCTTTTCTATGAGATATTTCCAAAACATATTGATATATATACAATATCAACCCTCATTAATTTCTCACTTGGAAATTACTTAGAAATCACATACAACTCATAAGGACATATACCAAGAAGTACTCAATCAATAATTGAAGTGAGAAAACCTACCCTATCCATCCCTATTTATATAGCAGTCATAGGAGTAGTATTTACATAGGTCTAAAGTATTCAAAGAGTAGTTTATGAACCATCTTTTCTAATTTACAAGATAGGTTATTGCATGTCTTTACTTATCACACACTACATATTTGTGCACACATGAGACACATCATAGGGTAAAACTACATAAGTTTGAGGCCCTATTCAGAGTATTAGAATGCTAGGTAGAATCATTAAAAGATCATTCATTGGGGAAGCTTCACACCATGATCCCACTAACCCATTTATCCAACAATCACTTTAAGGGGTGAAGATATAGGGTTTGATCATTTGACAAAGAGTGAAAACTTGTGCACATAATGTGAAGAGATCATAAGAAAAGTGATAGAAAACCAAGAAGGATCTAGTTGGTTTATTCCATATCTAGTCAATATTTTATACATGATAACTACATTAAAATAAGACACATGTGTCAACACAAATGTCTAAATCTGACACAAGCATCTAAGACCATAGAAAGAATATTTTAAGAATCTAAATATTTTTATAAGATCATATTCCAACCTATTCTACTTTAGACCTACATGCATACATTAAAATATCTAAGTATCATTTTTTTCTAATCTATTTCAATATCTATCAAAATCTATACATTACTATTTTTAGTAATCTAAGTTGTATAATTTTAAAATACTAATTATTTGAGTTTTTCTATTAATTTACCTGATTATTATCTTAGTTAACCATCCTCATGTAAAAGATAATCTAATACCCCTTAACCCTAGATAACCTAACAACATATAAATTTTAGGGTTAAACATTTGGTGAACCCAACCTTTGATCTCAAAACCCACGATTAACCTAGGGTTTCTTATTTTTTTAATCTAATTTATAATTTATAAACTATAAATATTTTAAAATTATATTTGTAATCACTTATAATGAATTAATTATGAATTCATGTATCATTTATTTTATTTTCCAAAATGTCATAATAAATTTTGTTTATTATGCTTCATGCATGACTAACTCTTTTAGAATTTTAAAGAAAAGGGGTCAAAACCCTAACAACAACAAAGTTAATGTATTATTACATACTTATCATTGGTATAGTGTTTATAATGATTCTATACATGTTAACACTAAACATTAAAGAGAATGGATGAAACCCCCCTCTTCTCATTCCAATGTCACAAATTCCTCTTAGGGTGTCATTGATAAACTTCACTTTTGTATTTATTGTATACATATTCCCATTACGAATACATTTTTTTGGATGCCTTGTGTATGACCATATTCCAAAAGAATTTGGATCCCCATATATGGCCTTCATGTTAAATTCAATAAAATAAATTGAGTATAACATCTCTTTTGAAAGTAAAGATCTACAACCTCAATATATTATAAATTGTTTTTTACAATTATATAGCCATGTATGTGTTTGTAATAAATAAAAAATCAGTTCTTGTGGACAATGGCTCGGGACTTAGAATTTACAACATATCCTTTATCTCTTTACTTGGAATTAGACCTATAGATTCAAATCCATCCAACATGAATATTATCAAATTTGATAATGTGTCATGAAGGGTACTGAGGTAGATAACACTATATATTATTGTGGGACACCTACATTTCCTACTTCATGTCAAGTTATGCCAAATGAATTAAATGACAACATACTTTTGGAAAGTCCTTGGATATATGAAATTTTTTCAATTACCTCCACTTTACATGTATGCTTAAAATTTATCCACCAAGGGTTTATCTATATGTGCATAATGGACATATATCCCTTCAAGCATTGTGTAATGATACGACTAATGAATGTTTCTACATCATAATATTATGATTCTAATTTTGGCTCCTATTATTTGTTAAAATATGGATACAAAGGATAAGGATTTGGAAATAATTAACAAGGTATAACCCAACCTATTATACCTGCAAATAATGTAAATTGACAAGGCTTGGGGTTTTCATAAAAAACTACAATTACAAAACAAGGCACTCACCATACACTTTTTTTATAAAGGCATAATCAGAATGCATGGATATGCCTACTTATACTAATGAGCTACAATTTTAAAAGCCTCATTTGATTGATGAAAATTTTTCACTATAGATTTTGACTTTGGACAATATCTAAAATGATGAGTCCTTGCTAGAGTACTTGGGGTGATATGATGATCTCCCATCCTTCTATCATAAGAATATGTTTCTTCATGCCCCCTCTATTCATGTTTACTTTGGTGAGAGTGATGACTCCAATATTCAACATGAAACCTGTAATACAATTCTTACCATGCCATATATCATACAATAATGTATTTTTTTAAACAAAGAAATAAAATAATATAAATATGGAATAGAAAAATATCCTTGACCAATATTACTTGTTGAAATGATATAAGAATATGAAGGAAAATATTATAAACAAGTCTTACATGATTTCCTAGAATTATTTTCTTAGGCTTATTCAAATATGATCATGATAGACCCATCCATCGTTATGCACAATATTTTACTCTATCTAGATGCAAAACTAGTAAAACAAAATATTCATAAAATGCATTTTAAAGTTGCATTATTATTAAAATATGAAATCCAAAAGTTATTAGATGCAAGTTTTATTATATCTATTACACACTCTAATTGGGTTTTCAATATTGTTCCTATAACTAGACCAAATGGTGGCATTCGATATTACATAGACTACCATGACTTAAATAAACCTTATCTCAAAGATGATTTTCCATTGCCTAACATTGACATGATTGTTGATTCTACAACTAGTTATGAGACATTTTCATTTATGGATGGTTTTTCCAAATATAACTAGATAAAAATTAACCTAGTTGATTACAAAAAGATAACATTTTCCACCCCATGGGAAACATTTTGTTATATTTTCACATCTTTTGGCCTTAGAAACATAATAGCTATGTACCAAAGGGAAATGACACACATTTTCCATGATTTCATTCACAAAATCATTGAATATTATGGTGATGATTTACTTGTAAAATAAAAACACCACAAACTCATGCTACTTATTTAAAAAAACTATTTGAAATATTATGTAAATTCAATGTGCGATTGAATCCAAAAAGTGTGTTTTTAGATTATCTTCTATAAAAAATATAGGGTACATCATTTTTTAGTGAGGAACCGAAGTTGATCCAAAAAATGTAAAATCTATTATTGACATGCCACCACAAATAAACTTAAAATAATTACAATGTTTACAAGAAGTAATTAAGTATATTCAATGTTACATTACTTAGCTAATAAAATAATTCCTTTCACATGTTTTCTAAGAAAGACATAAAATTTATATGGGATGACATTTGTTAGCGAAGCTTTGATAAAATCAAATAATAATTAGTAAACCCACCAATGCTCATGCCTCCTATGAGATATATATAATTACTAATTTATATTTCATCCATCTATGATGACCTTAGGTCCCTATTATCACAATATGATGATTCTCATAAATAACATGTAACTCATAATGTAATCTACCAACTAGTTGATTATGAATGCAAATATACTACCATGGAAAACTATGTATTGTATTAGTATTTTCTATGGAAAATTTATGGCACTTATTACTCAAAAATTATATCCACGTGATAATTAAATAGGATGCCTTAAAGTTTCTCATTATCAAAACCCACCTAAACTGAAACACATCTAAATGGGTGATGTAACTTATAGAATTTGATCTCAAAATTATATTTCAAAAATTAGTAAAATTGTAAGTTACAATTGACTAATTAGTTTTATCTACATTACCCAATCCCTTTCTAATTACCAAAGCTTTACATGATGAATTAGAAACATATAATATATCTTCAAATAAATGGATAGTGTTCTTTGATGATCCAATGTATTACAGTCACATGTGTTGGTATTATATTTTTCACCCTTGAGGGTGATTACATGTCATTATCTTATAGATTACTATTATCTTTCACTAACAATATGGAAGAATACAAGGCCTTGATAATCAAATTATCCATAGCATAAAAACATCATATCAAAGACATTTAAGTTTTTGTTGACTCTCAGTTGATTTTTAATCGAGTTATCAATCATTACCAAACCAAATAAGAGCATTGAATCTGATATAAGGATGTGGTTTATAGACTCAAAGTAACATTTGACACATTTTATATCAATAGTATTCCACATAAAGATAACCATCATACACAAAAACTCCATATCAAGGACATTTAAGTTTTTGTTGACTCTCAGTTGATTTTTAATCAAGTTACCAATAATTGAAAAAACCAAATAAGATCATTTACTCTGATATAAAGAAATGGTGGATAGACTCAAAAAAACATTTGGCACGTTCTCTATCAACAGTATTTCACATAAAGATAACTACCATAAAGATGTAATGGCTAGTGTGTCATCCTTAATGCCTTTTGATATAATTGATGATTATATAAACTTTACCATTTATTAGTTAAGACAACCTTACATTACTCGAGAGAAAATGGATGCCTTAGAAGTTCTCATTATTATTCACATCTCTTCAAACATAAAATGGTGTAATGACATCTATAATTTATTAAATTGAGCTTACATCCTTGATCACTTCACACAAAGTGAAAAACACAAACTACAATGAGAGTCACTTCATCATGTTATTATTGGTAATTATTTATTCAAGTGAGGGTTTGATGGAAATTACTTTGATCCCTAAGCCAAGATGGGGCATTCACCACACTCCTATAAATACATGATGGTGAGTATTGGGGACACTTCAGTGGTAGGGACATTCCCAAAAAATTATGATGATCAAATTATTATTAGACTTCAAAGAAATAAGAATGTATTGAAGATGCTAAATTATGCTTAAAATGCCATAATATAGTAATCTAAACCATGCTTCATCTCACTAGTTACAGTTGAATGTCTGACAATGACCTTTTTCCTTAAAGGGATTTCATTTTATTAGAAAAATCAATCCCATGTCCATCTATGGACACAAATTCATAATCATAACTACAAAATATTTTACAAAATGGGTGGAGCAATTCCACTTGAGTTTACCATAGGGACCATATATGTAGATTTTTTATTACCAATATTATTTCCTATTTTGGCATACCTTCATCTATTGTTACTAAAAATGAATCATAATTTAAAAATAGACTTTTTTATCAGTAAAAAATCAAACATACCTTTTTAAAACCCTATTACTAGTATGTAATGGATAGGCATAAGTAACAAAAAAAAACTATTATTAAAATACTTGGAAAAATAGTTGAAGAATATAGTACTAAATGACACTAACAAATGGTGTATTATTTATAGGTATCCCACACTAGTTTTCACACATCTACTCAGGCCACACCTTATTTCTTGGTTTATGGTATAGAATTAGTTTTACCAATAGAAATAGAAATCCCATCCTTATATGTTTTTCTCAAGTATATTATAAAAGATAATGAGTACCATAAAAAATGGCTACGTGAGTTGGAATAATTGAGTGAAAAATATACTTAGGCTATTGAACATTTATGAATTCAACTTGATCACATCAAGTGTGCATATAAAAAACTGTCCTACCACAAGATTTTGTTGTGGGTAACCTAATACTCAAAGAAAAAAAACTACCAATGAAAAAAAACATTACAAAAAAAAATTCAAACCAAATTGGTTAGGACCAATCACAATTATAGAAAAACGGGGAAAAAGCATATACCACCTAGCCACACTTAAAGGTAAACCTCTCAAAAAACTAATGAACATTATGCACTTGTGTCAATATCCTACCTAAAATATTCCAAAAATACAAAAACATTCAAATAATTCAAAGATACCGAAAAAATTCACCATGTTCCTAATGGTACACTTTATGATACATATGTTGTGTGCTCCATGTTATTAGATATAATATCTTTCCTTTCTTATTTATGCATATTTTTCATGCTTCATTTGAGTGTGATACAAGCATAGACAGATACATGATATATGCACATATAGATGTTGGGCCTTCACTCCACTCACGTCATATGTATGTTGGGGACATCTACTTCCTAGATCATGATATAACCAAGTTATATTATTATATGATCAATTTACATTATCATGTTTGAGATTATATACTTACATATGCCTATCTTCATGCTTATAAATTTCATAGTGTATTTGATATGTTATGTACTTATTATTTTTACAAACAAATATCTATAAGAACTAGTATACTATGTTAATTTGGTTGCCTATATTCCATGATTTCATCTATGCACTTCTTTGAATGTGTTCCTTGCTTTTTATTTTATTTAATTTTATTTCTTGTTCGATCATTTTAATAAGATCCATTTATTTTGACCCTCGTGCCTTTGTTTTCCTATTTTCACATTTGTATATGTCATTTTATGATTTGTGGGCATTTGACTAAGTCATATTCCTTTGATTATGTGGCATTTAAACATGTCCATTGTATAAGGTCTCACTGAACCATTTGACTTTTGATTTTATTTTAAGTTCTCTTATGTGTGTTATTGATTACTTTTTGATCTTGTATTATTACTCTCTAGCTGTTGTTATGATATATATCATGCATCTTAGGATTTGATATGATCGCATATTGTGCACTTCAATGTTATATATACCTAGACATGTTATTCATATATGTTACATGATCAATACATATATTATATATTTATATTGTCCTTATAAGGTAATGTAACTACCAAATTCTACTTCCCCTTACCTCAAAATAGGGGGCATGTCATTGAGGCATGACTTCGACATTTTCATAGTTACAAATTATACTAGGGCCATGTCACAGAGGCATGACATCCACATTTTCATAGTTCCAGATTAAAGTAGAGGCATGTCAAAAACGGCATGACCTCCAAATTTATCTAGTATTCAACATCTTAAGAATATAGTGGGCTCATGTTATGGAAAATATGTTCTTGAGATTTACACACTCTTATTTTATAGATTCAGTGGGGGCATCTCATAAAAACATGTTATCCACACTTGCACCAATTTTAAATCCGCTATATTTCATATTTATATGATTTAGATGCATATTTTTGGTAGCATTCTATACATCAGTACTCTTATTATACCCAAGTTTTAGCTTGAGACATATATGAAGTGCATATGCCATACAAAGGGGCACCTAAAATTGTAAAATCAAATTAATTTATATATTTCAAAGACTATGAACTATTATCATACGTAAGATGGCTTTTTATGGACTATTAATGATGCAATCTATTGTAATAGTTGGTTCACTTTTATATGGTTGAGTTGATTAAATCACTCAATCTTACCAAACTTATAAGTTAGATTTGATTAAATCATATAACTTTACCATACTTATAGGTTGGATTTGATTAAATCATCTACCCTCACCAAATATATAATGTAAGTTGATTATATTCCTCACACTCATGAGATCATGCACATATTTAGGTTGCATGATTAAGATGAAACAAACTTAATGAACATGTTGCAACTCACCTTTACACCAAGGTTGGGGGAATGTGTACTCCCATATGTATGTATATATACATATGTATGTATGTATTCACTTTTAGGTTTAGAATTATCCTAATCTTAGCTTTAATGCTTCATAATCAAGCATCCTTTCAAATCAACCTTTTAAAATTCAAGATGGTTACCTCAACACAGAGATGTATGCCTAACCTTTCTCTTATTACTTTCAAAAATTTCAATTTATTTCAATTTCATATTTCATACATTGATTATATATTGTAACATTCTCTTGGTTGTAGGTAAGTCACTAACAAAGTAATAAAGTGGAACTCATATAAAGATGAGGTGTACCATACACACCCAAGTATTCATTTATTTCATTTAAACTAATAATTTCATTATTAGATTAAAGTGGGAAAATATAGATACTAAAATATTATTTATGTAGTACTTTAGTCTTGTATACTTGGAAAATACCTATCATGAATGTACCATTCAGTTCTACACCTACTCACTACTAAAAAGTTCTCATTCACTATCTATTTATGCCTAAATATTTATATCTTAGTCTAATAATCATTATTATAATGACTATGCCTTATATACTATGCACAAATATCTAAACCTAATTATTATCCTTCACTTCTAATTCTATACATATACCTATTTTCTATGTTCCTGGACACTTGTATCCCAGACAGACACATGTGTCAATGTAAGTATCCACTTTTCCTACAACTTGTCTAATGCCCAAAATTCATCTAAATTTTTAAAATAAACATATCCTAAAGTTCAGCCTAAGTCATTAGTGTGAGATATTTCAAAAATGAGTTGGAATATATACAATATCAACCCTAATTTATTTCTCACCTAGAAATCACATACAACTCACAAGGCCATATACCAAGAATCACTCAAGCAAACATTCAAGAGAGAAAACTACCCATTTTATCCATATTTATATATCATTCATAGTAGTATAATTTTCATAGTTTTAAATCATTTAAAGATCATTTCATGAGACATAATTTCGAAGTTATAAGTTAGATCACTACATACCTTTGTTTATCACACATTACATCCGTGTATACACACAATCCAACATGTTGGGGATAAGTACATAAGTTTGAGGCCCTCTTAAATTTATTATATATGTAGGTAGTGTCTATTTATATAGGGTTACTTGGGGAAACTCATCATCATGAGCCCACTAACCCATTTTTACAATAGTCACTTCAAGGGGTGAAGAGTTAGGATTTGATCATTTGACAAAAAATGACGGACTATGTGCACAATCTAAAAAAATCAAAATAAAGGTGACATAAAACCTATAATTCTCCAGTTGGTCAAATATATATCCAAGTTGTATTCCATATAGGATACATGTGTTGAAGTTAAACACATGCATTGATACAACTATCTAAATCCAGCATAAGCATCTTAGGCCAAAGAAAGAATATTTTCAAAATCTGATGATTGTTCCAAAATCATCTTCCATTCCAATAATATCATATCCTAGATTATTAATTCATGTGTACAATAAACCAATTAAGCATCATTTATTTCAAATTTATTACTGCATCTATCAATAGATGCACATTACTATTTTTATCAATCTCAGTTATATAAATTTAGAATAATGTTTATCTGAGATTTTATACTATTTTGCATGCTCATTATATTAGTTCACCATAATATCTAATCTAATACCCATTAATCCTAGATAACCTAACACCATCTAAATTTTAGGGTTAAAAACTTTGCAAGAGTAAATATATGATGAAATGAACATATATTTTATCAATATAATGATCCTCCTAAATACATTCCACCTTTCTATGTATCAATAAAAATCATAGATAAAATCATTCATAAATACATTATTAATATAATAACCTCAAATAATAGACATTCTTTATAAAAATAACAATTAAAAAGTTATAGGTTTCAATTCTTGTCAAACTAAAATTTGTGTTATGTTTTAATATATTTTCATTAAATTTTGTCAAGATGAAAGGATTAGATGTATGGCTAATGTTCAAGTTCTTTTTATTCTTACTAATTATGCTATGTTTTTAAGATGAGATTGGTCAAAATCTATAGAAAATTTTGTTGGTAAAAGGTAATGATATTTCTTTTATGCATAAATAATATTATCATGATATACTTACTGAACCCATCCCATCCAAATTTTTATTTGTTGAAACAAGAATCAGAACCTATAGAATATTGACCTTAGATGAACCTTTTATGAATTGGAAACATTCTAAAATAATCTCTATAGAAACAATATTGTCTTCATATTTTGATGGTGGTTTTTCTCAATATGTTAATGGTGTTTGTGTTTTTTTACCTCTCATGTTTATAAAATTTTCAAGTACTCTTATAGATTATCTTTTGATACAGCTAAAAATTTTGTCAAATTTTTAAAATTATGATTAGGCCCTTAAAAATTAATTGAATTAAACATAAAATGTCTATAAATATTTGGTGATTCTAATTTATTCATTAGGAAGGTTTGTAGACACCGAAATTGTGTCTAACCCTTGTCATCTAGCATAGAAACATTCTGACATGCCCGATGGGACCCTAGGGCCTTCCTTGGGTTCTTTCTTTCTTTCTTTTCATATAGGTGTATTAGGTTTCTCCCTTTTCACCTCTTTCTTCTCTTCTAAACGACATCATAAGCGGGATTAAAAAGAACTTTTCTTTTCTTTCTTGCATTTCAAACTAGCCAAAACTCATACTCTTCGACCCTTTCTCCATTCATCTTCATACGAACAAACATTTCAACTTGGGCTTAAAACACATTGCATTCAATTTCTGCTTGTTTGCATTTCTTAGACCACACCTAGTAATTAATAACTGCATCATGAATTAATCTAGTCCACTTTATGTTACACAACCAAACCACTTGCACTAAATCAAACATCAAACTCACCTGAGACAAGGCCCGACCGGGATTTCATCCCCCAGCGGATACCTTACCCATCCCCGGCGATCTTACTTGGATTTCATCACCAAGGGGAAAGCCCACTCTGTTCTCTGGCAGAGTCTAATCTGTAGGGGAAGTATATTTTGGCTAAGCGGGCCTAGCTTATCACTGGACTCGTGAAGTGAGGGGAGCTTGCTCCTTAGCACCAAGCCATGTACGAAACCTAACACAGACTTCTTGAGCACCTAAACAAACTTGAAACCAGCTCTAGACTACTTCTTCTAGGACCTATCTCAAAAGCCAATCTTCCTCACACATTCTAAGGCATAAGCCCCCAAGATCCTAATAATTTATTCCTAGGGATTTAACGTTTAGGGTTTGCTTGTGTTCTTCATCTTTTCTATTCTTATCTGCTTGTTTGAGCTTGTGAGGACGTTCTTTCTTGCCTTGAATGGTTTTGACTCGCAGTCAAACCACGACTCTTCTTGACCAAGTGAGACATCAACTGCTTTCGCCTTCCCCATCCATAACCAGTGCCCTAATGGAGTTCCACTCGGAGACCAAAAGAACTCCTACTCGACCGACCCCAACTCAGTCTCCCATCATCCCTAAAGGGGATCAAGATTTCAAAATATTCTTGGACCTCAATGTCACAACGCTCCAAAACTATCTCGCAAGAAACCCAATGTGAGACCTTTCGGGTGAAGCGGTGATGACATTAACACCATCTGCTACCCAGCCTTTTGCTACAACCATTAACCTGACCATAGCCAATACGCAAAGTTTGGCCTCCCCATCTATTTTTAGACCGACCTCCATCAGGGTTTCATTACCCCCTCAGCCACACGCAATTCAACCAAGTTCTACATCATACCAGAACTTGATTGTCTCAACTCCGCACACTCTTGCACCCATAAATGCAGGAGTGCCTACCTCCCATTTTGCCAATGTTGTCACGCAACCACCTTTGGTGGTATCTACTCAACTTATGCCTTCTACTTTCATGACCCAACCACCTTTGGCCTCCACTTCTGTCCCTGTGACTAGTTACACATATGTTGCGCCCCTACAAGCGCAACTGACTACGTCATACGCCTCTTCTAGCACCTTTCAGGCGCCCTACAACCTAGGGGGTGCCCCACCCACCAATCCGTTAGCAGATATCATCAAAATGCTGATAGATAAAATGTCCAGTCTCGAGACCTCTATTTATGGTTCACGCAATGCCCTCTCATATGAGCAAATTTGCAACGAGCCCATCCATCCTTCTATCCCTATCCGACCATACCCCAACCATTGGGAGCTTCCTAAATTTACTCATTTTCAAAGTAAGGAAGACCCACAACAACACCTATGGGCATTCAGACATGCCTGCTATCTCATAGCGCATGACGATGCATTGTTGTTACGCACCTTCCCCACCTTCCCCATGTCGCTTTCTGGCCCTGCCCTTGACTGGTATAGCTCTCTTACCAGACATTCTATCTTTTCATTCACTCAACTCGCCCAATTATTTCTCGACCATTTCTCAATCAATATCACCAAACAAGTCTCAATCACAGACCTCTACTCTATCAGGCAATTTGATGACGAATCAATAGTCAATTTTGTCACCCGTTGGAGAGGCCTGATTAACCAGCTCTCCTTCTCCTTGCCTCAACCTGAGCTCATCAAGCTCTTTTCTCGAGCTTATGCCAGGCACATCTCTTCCACCTTGTGGATTCAGACATTTTGTACTTTTGACAAAGCTTTCACCATGGCCCGAAAACTTGAACTCTGCGCCATTGAAGAAGATAAGGTCAAATTGCGTAATACTAACGCAAGAGCCAATGACCATACTTCTTCCAGACCTTCTTCTGCTAATTCCAAATCCAAAGGAGTGGCCAACACTGTGGTCATTAGATCACCATCCTTGACAACAACTAATCAATCTCAACCTTCAACATCTCAAAGCATCACCAAACAATTCCAACAACGGTACATCCAACGTTCATACACTCCACTTGGAGAATCATACGCTTCTATTTTGGAAAAACTTGTCAAGCATGGGGTCCTTAATCTCCCTCCAATCCGACCACCTCAATTCGACCTTTCAAAAGCCCTCCCTACATGGTATAGGGAGGCTGACTTCTGTCACTTTCACTGCGTCCAAGGCCATGACATCAACAATTGCCGAACCTTCAAGAACATCATCCAAGACATGATCGACAAGGGGGATATTATTTTAGATAAAATGAATGCCCCACCTAACCAACACATTAACATCTTCAAACAACCATTCTCAAACCATCCTCCTGCCCAAAATAATGTCCAAACCTTGACCAATAGCTCCCACGAGCATGATATACACACGGTCAACACGGTTTTGCCTCTTGTCCCTGACCAACCTCCATCACAGGTAGAAGAGCCATCTTCTCCCATTTGTCTTTCACAGGTAGAAGATCCATCTTCTCCCATTTGTCTTTCACAGGTAGAAGAGCCATCTTCTCCCATTTGTCTTTCACAGGTAGAAGAGCCATCTTTTCCCATTTGTCTTTCACAGGTAGAAGAGCCATCTTCTCCCGTTTGTCTTCCATAGGTAGAAGAATCTTCTTCTCCTATTAGTCCTCCATCGACCTCTCCCATATTGGAGGATGCTTTGACCACATCAACACTAGCTACCTCGCCTTCATCCTTCTTATCATCCATAGATGTCATACCTTTTTGACTCCTCAACCACACACAGAAGCCATGACTACTTTGGCGCTCTTTCCACTTAAAGAGCCCACATCTTCAATCCCTTCTCCATCGAGAGAAGAACCATCGACATCTAAGCCCAAACCCGCTTAGGCATCCATCATGCCCAAAGAGATTAAACCTCTTGGTGTTCACTCCACATCTAACCTCGCCTCGCACAATAGTGGCCCTCAAACCATACTAAAGAAGGCTACTAGACCACACTGAAGGATTCCTCCACCACCTTCATCATTACCTTCAATTTTAGGCCCACATCTGTCCACTTTAAAAGGATTGCTTCCTACTCCCCTACTTCACAGAGGCAAATCACCTCCATTATCTCTTCAACCCATCAGACATATATCTCCTCCAATCCATCGACCAATGCCTCCTAAACCAAAGTCATCAACCCTCATTGCAACAAAACATCCAGACCCGTTAGCAGGTTCTTATGCCTTGCTATTACGGCAATTGTTGCAATCCTCTCACATCAACCTCCCGCCTCTTAAACCATACCAATCTCTCAAACCAAAACCACCCTGGTTCGACGACACTTAGATTTGTGCATATCATCGCATGCCTGGGCACGACACCGAGCATTATTGTGCCCTCAAGGTCATCATTCACCAATGTCTGGGGAATGACACCCTTCTTCTCGACTATGTTATCAACAAACCTTCAACACCGTCCCGCTCATCAACTCTCAGATCAAGACCATATTGGTTTGACAACTCTAAATTTTGCCACTATCATCACACTTCAGGACATGACACTAAGCATTGTTGTGCCCTCAAAGCTATCACTCATCAACACCAAAAAAAGGATACCCTTCTCATCAAGGATCGTCTTGACCACCCCTTCGACAAATCATCAACACCGACCCATGCTTCTCAAACCTCATCACCTAAATCGGGATCTCCACGCCAGCCTATGGTCCCTTTGCCACCTTTGACCCCATTATTCGACATCAACACAGTCCATCTGACCACTAAGCCTCAACCGACCTTGACCAATCTATCCAACATTCTTCCTAAGTGACTGGGGGAATCCAACCTTATCCTGACCTCGACCAAACATTCAGCCAAGCCTTCGACCAAACATTCGACCAACTTTGACCAGACATTCGACCAAACCTCGACCAAGTCTCGACCAACCATTAATCAACCTTCCTATCATAACCTTGACCAGACCTCGACCACACATAGTCCAATCATCAATCAACCTTCCTATCATGACCCTGACCAGCAGCAACCAAACCTCGACCAAACTTTAATCATCAAACATCAACCAACCAAGAACCTATCACTTCTTCAAACCATCATCAATCAGCACGTGACCAATATGGAGCAAAGTAAACGAGGCAAGTTTGCCCCTAATTGGCTTGGACCTTTCATTATCATGCACAAGTATGGATCAGGGATGTATCATTTATCTTCTCTTGATGGACGACCAGAACTTGAGCCTCTTAATGCATTGCATCTGTGACCATTCTACTGTTAGTCGAATACTCATCCACTTGACATTTACCTTGAGCTCATCCCTTGAGCAATCCCCGTCCTCTTAGTCCTCATTCTTTTCAACCCTACTCCCCTTAACAAATCCTATATACCCCTTTTATACAGTATGGATGCTTTGTCCTAATAAAAGGGAGCCCTTAACCTTCTATAATCTTGTCCATGACTCACATTTTTGTCAAAACAAATCAAGATGTCAAAATATCCAAGGTCACCAAATTAGAATCAAAAGGCAGACTGCTCCCTCAAAGGACAGTTGTACTATCATTGTTGTAGCTAATAGACTGCTCCCTCGAAGGACACCTATTCAAAGCCCTTATATATAAAGCAAAATATAGACCACTCCCTTGAAGGATGGCTATGACTAACTCTTGCTACAAACAACAATCTTTCTTAGAAGCTTCCCACATTGATTAGCTTCGCAAATGACCACCAAGCAAATGACATCTCTATGCATACTTCCCGCATTGATCAGTCTGCACACAAAAAAAAATCATGGACTTGGCTTGTAGTTGTCTCAGGGTCTCCTATAAAAAGGGGCAAAGTTATCTCTACTCTAAAATGGGTTACCCTATCCTCCTCCTATCACTTGCTCAAGGGACTTCGAGCTCACTTTAATGTCAAAGTGATTCGATTACCTCTCTAACACAACATATGGTCAATGACGTCATGCATGAATGGGGCTCTTGGTTCTAATAACCCCTATCTATGCTATCATTTTGGTCCTTGTCAATGAAAGTGCAATATGCCTTTCACTTCTTCTACACTTTGGTCACATTCAACTTCATCACTTGTCAAACCTAATCAACTCAACTCAACTCTCTTTTCAGGCCACTCCCATAGCCTATTCACACTAGTTTCTATGGACACCAATACACATGGAAACTATCGACCAGACACAATTTATGTTAAGCATAAACCAATACTTGTTGAAGCATAAATAGACCTCAATTCATCTTTAGCATACATCCATCATGAATATGGAAAATTGCTAGGGATGAAAGACCCCTCAACCAATGTTGCAGAATACACCATTTGGAAAAGGCTGTAACATCTTTTTCTCCTCATCATTTCGACACATGACCAAACCAATCATCGACCAATCTTCTCAACTAGTTCGAACTACATTGGTCTGAGGCCCTAAGACCGGGGCTATGTAGGCAACACTCAGATGACATGACATCTTCTAGGGTTAGCTCAACCACCCTCATTTGTTCATCTCTCTAATGGACAAACCTTCTTTCCTCCTTTTGACCATGACCTTGCCCTCGACCAAGACCAATTCCATCCCTTTGACCCTTCCTCCCTTTTAGGGAGAACTACATTGGCCTGAGGCCCTTCACACAAGGGCTATGTAGGCAGTACTTAGATCACATATCATCTTTTGAGGTTAGCTCGGCCACATCCTTTCGTCCATCCATCCACCTCGACCAATGACCATTGGAGATCATGCCTATCTCCTCCGACTTCAACTACTTCCAAGACAATGTTGACTTGGTTGTTTTTGCCTGTATGCTACCTCATGACTGGTTAGCAAAATTGTGCATAGACTATATTTTGGACCCTCACAAGTATAGGATCGCAAGCTAGTTGATCCGCACTACTTGTGACTTTTTTGTGTTTCTAGGAGCACTTCCTGAGCCCGAGATACCTGGAACACGACGACCCATTGGAGCTACAGCTTCGATTGAATAACTCGATCAGCTACGACCACATGCTGGGGCCCAGTTACTTCAATTTGGCACTCCTCGACCCTTGACCTGTGACAATTTGACCTGACCATCTCGTGAAGTGGTATGCGCATAATCACAACTTTTGCAGCGTTCACCCTCACCCCTTTTTCATCCACTCTTTGTCAAATCAGCACCTGATTCTTGGTTCCCTTCCCTCGACTCTTACTTTGAGGGGGAATACCTCATCCATAATCGGGGCAATCCACCTCCTATTTTTGTCTTGCAGTTCATTTGAACAACCAACAAGATGGAATCGACCTTATCCCACACTTGGGGCAACCAACTCCTATTTTTGTCTTGCAGTTCGTCTAGAACAACCAACAAGACAAAAAGGGGCAAATGTAGACACCGAAATTATGTCTAACCCTTGTCATCCTCCCCTTAACCCCCATTTTATTCTCCCATGCCTATTTAACCCTTGTCGACCGTTTTCCCATGAGCCTTGACCCTAGCAGTATGTAAAAATGAGCAAAAAGCTAAAATTAGCCTCTGTCCCCATTCTGCATCTGCCGACTTCGGTCACTACTCAGCCGACGTCACCGACATCAGTCACTACTCGGCCGACATCGACAGTCCTGCTGGCATCGATTATCCTTAATACTGCGTTCTTGACCCGAACGCAGGATCTGTTATTCATTATCCGTTATCCGTTATTCATTATTCAGTTGCCAATCAGTTTCTCGATTGGTTATCAGACCTTCTTTCAAAACATTCTTTCATTCGACCTTCAGAATAATCAGCCAACTTTTGCATTCAATCAATCTACAATCAAATCTCTTGTATTCTCTCTCCTTGGTACAGGTATTTTACTTCAGTCATCTCACTGGAGGTCTGCTACATCGAACTTCTGCAACACACCGACAACATCAATTATGTCTCCTACTCTATCTTCAGCATGTAACAGGTAAGCATTTGTTATATGCTTTTATTTTTTTCTCTGGTTATTGTTTTTAATTGATATCACCACCCCAATTTAGATTGATATTATAGACCCAACTTGACTTCCTCTCGTATCACCTCTATCCACCCTTTCCAGAATATACAGTCTGTAACTCTGTCTAGATTTTTGCACAAACCCCCAAACAATCCCTCTGACTCCCAAACCAGCTCCCTAACCCTCAGACGAAACTTTAGACCATTCTGCAATCCTAAAACCCTGTCTAGACCCAACTAGACCCCGTCCAAAAACTACTGCCCCGACCGACGTCAGTCATTACCCCTACTGATGTCGGCACTTTAACCAACGTCGGCGCCCTTCCTTAACCGATGCCGGCATAGAGACTGACACCGGCGACTGTGCAGAGCAATTTGCTGCATATCAGGTACGCATTTTGCTTTTTGTCTTTTATTTCTTTCACTATTTCTATTTCTATCAAATATTCTATTTTTAATCAGTGGGTTGACATCCCTCAAGGAAGTCTTTGTACTTCAGGGATTAAGCTTTTGCTTGACAGCCCACCATCTCCTCATCTAATGTTTTTCGTGTTTTAGTCTCTTTTTCTTTGCAGGTGTCATTCCTCCACAGCCAAAGAGGAGTACCTTCCAACGTCTGATTTCGGTGCGCACGACTTCATCCGGGTATCTTCTAACCCTAGACCATCTCTTAGTTTCTCATTTCTCTCTTTGAATGTGAAAGTGAATCTAGCATAGAAACAAGGTTATAAAAATTATATAACTAATTGGTCACACTTATATAATCATAACCAAAAGGTTTGGTCTCTTATCAAAAATTGTGAAGCCTTTAATGTGTCTCATATACTTAAAGAACTAAATATGTGTGATGACAAGATTGTTTTTATGAATCTAATCCAACTCTTAATTAATTTGAGCCTATTATTAACTATAATTTTATTTAACATTTAAAATCCAAAAGTCTTAATTTTTTCATTAATTGGACTTTTCTAATTGTGATGAACATTTTGATTATTTTATGCAAGAATAATATTTTGATAATAATGACTATGTTGTGAATTATAGTTATTATCTTTAGCTTAATGGAAATTAAATCCCCCTAGATTGGTATACTCAAAGTCATTATTAACCCCTCATTATCTACCTAAAGTTTCTTAAACTAAGGAACCATCAAGATGAATATTTAGGTCAACATCCCTATAAATTTATTCTTGAAGAAGATCCTAAATATGTTTACCTACGTATACAATGTAAAACCAAGGAAAATATATATATTTTTTAAAAGAAATTAAATAATTTACTGATGTTTTTTTTGTGATATAAATATCTCAAGGGTTATGATATTAGAATAATTTTATAGACACTCATAATTGGTATTAAACACTTGACAAAGTATGTTTTGACTAAACTTGGTATCCTTAACTTATATGTGCACACATGGCTCTTTTTCACATATCCTCATAGCCAATCACTCATATATGAGTCTAACTTTCCCAAATTATAATTAATGCTACATGTGATTTCCCTAGTCTTTACCTAAACATACTAAGATCATTATAAGATTGTCTCTTGATATTAGAATAACTTCTTGTTATTTAAACACTTTTGTGCCTCATTAGACATTGATTCATTGTACACACACACACACACACACACACACACACACACACACACACATGCATGGTCTAGATATCTCCATGAACCCTTTAATGGTCATTCTCCTAAATACAAATTATCCATGTGTTAGCTCATATATTTCACATGTCAATTCAGAGGAAATTACCCAAATAGTTAGTTATATAAGCATATCAATCTTAAGTATATTCTTATCTACTAATCACTTACTTACCATTATAAATACATTTGCACATTGAGAGGAACTACACTAAAATTTTAAATTTAAAACCCATAAATGGAAAAAATCCTAGGTAACATAAGAATCATAGGTCTTAAAGTATTGAAATCCATGTACATGATTGCACTATAGACTAGAATTACATTGATTACACACACTCAGCTTGGTAGGAGAAATACATTAGATTTGACCTACCTCTTCAAAGTATTGGATACATAAGTATCACTTAAATATAAGAGGTTTCTTAGGTTACGTAAACCCATCTATTTTACCATTTTCCCCATTTCACAATGATCTCATCTTATAGTGAAAAACATAGGGTTTTAAAGGTAAATAAAAATAGAGTTTTTCATGCTAGATTGCAAATATCTAAATATACATGAAGCATCATTAAACATAACACAATAAAAAAAATTATATAATCAATGAAATCAAAATAGACATCTCCATACTTCAATATATCTTTATGAATTTCCAAAAGCATTTAGAAGGTGCAAACTAGACCCAATAGAGACATGCACTCTATTTATAGCTCTGAGCATTCACAAACCTTTTCCTAATATCCAATGATAATTGTACCTTTTCATAGACATGCACATACAATAAATAGTACACACTCATATTTAGAATAAAATAATTTCCTTCAAAATTTAAATAATGCTCAAGATACAATCAAATGAATAAATGTATCTACAAAAATATTGAATGATGAGGGGTTCAACGGAATGCAAATATGAAAACATGAAATTTGAAATCACCCAGAAGGTGTGATAATGTGATAAAGACTCCAAATTTATAAATAAATAAAAAAGTTTTACATGTGGGTTTCATTCCATGTCAAATCGATCCCCACTCATGGGTCTTATTCAATCGAAAAAAACTTTTAAATCCCTCTAAATTAAATTTGATATTATGTGGGGTCATTCCCAAAAAATACAATGGCATTACAAAATTATGTTGGTCATAATTCCATGCATTTAATTCAAATATATCTATGGAATTTATTTGTATTTAAGAGTTTTAAATTAATTTAAAATAAAATGCATCACTAAATAGTCAACAATGGTTATTGGGGTGTGGTGGTGGTGGGTCAAAAAATTGTGATCATTGGAAATCACGGTTTAAAATGGTTTCATGTGATCAATGGTTGGGTATCCAATTTTTTTTTTTAAATATCACAATTCAAATGGTTTAATCATAAGCCTTCAATCCCAATGATTTAATTATAAGGTGTTGTGTGAATAACAATGCATATTTCCAACTATTCACTAATAAATATACAATGTTGTGGAGGGGCTATGCTTGAGTGAAAATATAGGGGTAATAAAGATAGAGGAGCAGGGATGGAGGGATAATGGATTAGTTTGGGCACATGAGTAGCACCAATGAAGGGATAAGGGAAGTGGTAATAATGAGAGATGGTAGGAATAAAAATAAAATTTTCTATTAAGAATAAAAAAATAAACTAGAAAAAAAAATTAGTTAATGTTTTGTCTAAAATTAAATAAGTAAAAAGTAAAAGGTAATTTTTTAAAGAAGAGAAAACCCCCCTCCCCAATTCAATGTTTGTTTTTTGTTTGTTGTTTTTTTTTGTTGTTGTTGTTTTGTTTTTTTTTTTTTTTTAAAAAAACACTTCCAAAAATGCAAAAAAAATTTCATTAGAAAAAAAATGAAAACCATTGCAATTTGTTGAATAAGACCCATAAAAATACCTTAAACATTTGTAATCACCAAAATTTGCAAATAAAAAACTCCCTAAAAAAGGTTTAGTGAACTCCCATAAAAATGTAAGTTTTTTTTCAAAAGAGTAATAAAAACACCCTAAAGAAAGAAGAAGATTTAAAACCTCAAGACACTCCTCTTCATGTTAGGAATATGATGTATCTTGAAACTTTTAGGATTTATGCATAAATATGGAGTTGTAGGTGTCTAATTTTATCCAAACAATATAAATAATAAAGCTAATCTTTCATAGTTTTTTTTTTATATACATAATTATTTATAAACTATTCTATAGTTTTAAGATGCATGTGTAATATTAATTGTAATATAATTCATGGAAAATCACTAATCGGTGTACAATTATTTGCATACTATTATTAAAGAAGAATATAAATCAGGTTATTGACTTGATTGACTTTCATTATTAAATGTAAATTATTATATTATGAATAATTATTCTACAAGTTAATTACTCTCCAAACCCTATTCCTACCTTTTCTTATATACAAGCATAGAAAGCTTGTGATTAAAGAAATTCATTGTGTAAGGGAGTTATTATTAATTTGTAAATTTAGGCCAAAGCCTTTTGATATAAAAAGGTAGTCATGATACATGTAGTAAATCTATATATTATTTTTATTTGAACTTTTCATTGATTTATATTATTACATGTATTGTGGGTGTATGTCTTATGGTAGCTAACATGGTTTTGGATCCTTTCCAAATGATTTAATATGGTATCAGAGCTATAAAACTTTCACCTCATTCTATATAGAATTTTAATTTTTAGATATTCAATTTGTTCTTCTATTTCTCACCCATATTTTAGAGGGCCTACTAAAAATAGTTAATATTATGATCTCACCTTGCCCTTAGGGCATCTTGGTTGATCATAAATTGGTGAAAATAGTGGAGTAATATGGGTTTAGAAAAAAATTATTTGTTTAATTATAAAATTTACTAGATTTTATAGTTTGGTATTCACAACAAACTGTATTCTTGCATCAAGTTCTTATTCAACCTCTATATGGTAGTTTTGGGCTGCCTTGACATTCATGAAAAAATACAAGTGTTCAATTTGAATTGAAAATTTATAAAAAATTATATATTGACCTATATGTGAATCTATTATTCTATTTAATTTATCAATTTGAGTGTTGGTTAAGCTTGGCTATCTACTAGTACTACACAAGCAACTGCTTAAAGTGTCAAGTTCCACAAAGTGCTATACATGGAACATTGTATTAGGCTATGCCCTACCTTGTCCTACCATGAAAAAATTATGTTATATATTCACCAACAAAAAACAAAATCCTTTATAGTGGTTATAGGATAGGATATGTAGAAAATGACTCAGAGATATTGGGGAAAATAAACAAAATGGGTTATGGTTACATCTCAAGATCATAACATTATGTAAAAAAACTTACCTCTCATTGACCTACATTTTGTATACATTATTTAAAATGCCCACCATGCACTCACCCAAGTTCCTAGACATTTCCCCTCTTATACCTTTACATTAAAGAAATAATACTGTACTTTTGGTGAATATATCATCATAAGTCCAATTTTCTCAGGAATAAGACCTAAAAGCCAAAGTTTTAATGATGAAGGCCTTGGACCAATTCCCAAAAATTTTCATATAGTTAAGGCAATGTTTATAAATAGAATATATGAATGTCATTAAACCTACTCATTGTCAAGTTCTCTATGCCATGGTGCCTTTTGCAATCCCTACTAAAATAAAAAAAAACACTCTCATATAAGAAATGGGAGGAGGAGAATCGAGAATCGATGGAGAGGGAGAGAAAATGGATCTCTAGCTGATGATTTAAGAACAAAGCTTGATTTTGTTGGTTGATTACTTGAGAAAAAGAAAAGAAATGAGAAGTGAGCAAAGATATACTATAGAGTTGAAATAAGCTTTGGAGATCATTGAGCATAACTAGTAGTAGTATTCACATTTGACTACCATGCTATATGTTGACCCATCCATTGGGCCCCGTCCCATTCTCCATCCCCACACCTCCTTCATCAGCCTTAACTATTGTTTTTTGGATAAACTATTGTCATTTTCCTTAACTATGATTGTTAAGGTGTTGGCCCTACCAACAATCCAGCCAGAAATGAAATAATTGTTCTTATAAATTCACTTCTCAATATTTCAAATCACGCATACAATAGAAGGTACCCATAGACCCCCTAAGTGGCACTAGCAAGAGCCCCTATCCTCACCTAGCATTATTATAATTGGTTTACAAGATCCCTCACTAGGTAAGTTTGAAATGCCCAAGAATGTTTAGAAAGTGTAGTTATTCAAATTCCTAGGAATGCTTGTAATTTTGACACTATAAAGGGTTTTGAATGTTTGAAATTTTGACACATTTGTATGCATTTATTATTCCTCCTAACTACATCAGTGGGGTGGGGGAAACTCCTTAACAATCACACAATTATGTTCAATGCCATTGAATAAATATGCATTCAATGAATTAAATGTAGCATTCAAGAGAAAATGGAGAAGGTGAGGATCCGTAGAGCTCATGAAGTGACATGAGGTGTGAAAATAATGAAATCTAAATTTCACTTTCACATTTTAGAATAACATTTTTGGTGACTGAGTTGGTAGGGTTGGGAGTGGTGATAGATAATGCCACAATAATGGTTAGGTATGGGAAGAGATTATCTAGCCCTAAAAAATTAAATTATGCATTGAATGAATGTTTATGCCCTAAATAATCATTAATTCATTCAAGAAAACAACAACATACTCAACATAAAATAACATATGCCCTAGCTAATCATGAATTCCTTTTAGTCAACAATACAGGGTCTTTAGTAATATGTTTCTCTCTATGTGTTATGTTTTTATTTACTTAGTACTCGATATTGGTATTTCTTATGGAATAAATTTTTTTGTGATTTGTACCTTTGTATTCTAGTTTTATATTATAAATTAATTTGAATGTTTGGAAATTTGACCCCTGTTGTGTACATATAATAAAGTATAATTATAACCACCATCAACATGAGATTGGTAATAAAAGATAGATGCAAGTATCTTACACATAATAGGTTAAGATTATAAAATCATTCCAAAATAAACATACCATCAAGGGTTGAAGCATTTACCAATACATTCAATGCCTTGTTATAGGAGGCAAAATGTAGGATTGTGATTTCTGTTGGAAGTAGTAACTGAAATTGAATGAATTATGCATTCAATTAATTTTATGTAGCATATCTTAATTACAAAAACATGCAAAGCAAATTATGAGTTTAATGAATGCATATGCCCTCACTAATCATTAATTCCTTCAAGCAGACAATAATACAATCAACATAATACTCCTTAGTTATTTGATCAAAATTATCCTAATATGAAGGATGGGCTTGAAAAACACTTATGTTCATTTTTATTGATAACTCAATCAAGATAATAATATAAGGATCATGGAAAACCATTGAATGTATTGATGACTACTTGAACCCCATGATGGTATGCCTATTTGGGAATGATTTTAGGATCTTACCCTATTCTATGTTTAAACATGCATCTATCTTTTGTGATTCAGATAATTCCCTTAAATGGTGATATGAATGGATGTTTCTCATGTTTAATTTCTTTTTTTTAATGGAAAGACTCAAATAGGTGGTGGATATCTTAGTACTATGTTTCTCTCTTTATTATGTTTCTCTTAACTTAGTTCTCAGTATTAGTCTTTCTTATGGTTTTACAAAACACTTATCAAGTTAATAACAGGAGGATCATGGAAACCCATTGACTGTATTGTTGAGTGCTTCAACCTAATGATATGATTATTTAGGAAATATTTTATGATCAAGGGTTGGATATTCAATAATGTAGACAATGATTATGTGTTGAATGAATGATTATGCCCTAATTAATCATGAATTCCTTTAAACAGTCATCAATACAGTCAATATAATACTTCTCAATTCTTTAGTGATAATTATACTAATATGAATGATGGGCATATATAATTGTTTATTTTGGGATTGAAAAACACTTATTGTGTTCATTTTTTAATAACCTAATCAACTAAGAACCAGTCACTAGAATTAAACATTGACTATATTATTGACTGCTTGAACCCTTGATGGTATGCCTATTTGGGAATGATTTTATGATCTTATCTTATTCTATATTTAAACATGCATTTATATTTTGTGAATCAGCTACTAAATAATAAGTTAAGAGAAACATAACATAGTACTAGTATATCCACTATCCACTAAGAAGATATACACCACCTATGTCACTCTAAAGTTTAATTTTTTATTGTTAATTAAAAGAGTATATGAGTGTTAGTTTTGTTTGAAGTAGTAACTAAAATTGAATGAATTAAGAATTCAATGAATTATATGTAACATATTTTAATTACACAAACATGCAAAATAAATTATGCATTTAATGAATGTTTATGCCCTCACTAATCATTAATTCCTTCAAGCAGGCAACAATAAGTCAACATAATACTCCTTAGTTCTTCAGTCATAATTGTTCTAATATGAAGGATGTGCTTGCAAAACACTGATGTTCATTTTTTCTTGATAACTCAATCAAGCTAATAATATAAGTCTCATAGAAAACCATTAATTGTATTGTTGACTTCTTGAACCCCCTAATGGTATGCCTATTTGGGAATGATTTTAGGATCTTACCCTATTCTATGTTTAAACATGCATCTATCATTTATGAGTTAGCTAATTCCCTTAAGTGGTGATATAAATGGATGTTTCTAATGTTTAATTTCCTATTGGTATTGTAAATACTCACATAGGTGGTGGATATCTTAGTATTATGTTTCTCTCTATATGTCATGTTTCTCTTAACTTAGTACTCAATATTGGTCTTTTTTGTGGGATTACAAAACACTTAGTGTTATTTTTTGTTCATAACTCTATAACATTAATAATAGAAAGATCATGCTAACCCATTGGTTGTATTGTTTCCTGCTTTAAGTAATTAATGTTTTGGGGATAGTGTTGGAGTTTTGTGTGACTAGTGTTTAGCTAGAGCACATAGGTATAGAGATTACATTACTTTATATGTTGCATATCCAATAATTATTATGTGTTTAATTCATATGAATTCACTATATTATATGTATCATATCATAATTAAAAAAAATATTCAATAAACTAATCATTAATTTCTTCAGTCAAACAATAATATAGTTGACATAAAACAAGCCTAAATGTATTACATAAACTAAACTGATATGCCCTTCTAAGATGAGTGTTGACATTCATCTACTTACATAAAGGAAAGGAACCAATGAACCATTATTCTAAATAATGGTATGATGTTTTCCATCTTATTACAGTTTGTATAATGCCCTATATATATTGTATGTATGTATCTATATGATACCCTTTATATTATGTGCATTATGTATAATGGTATATTGTATAATAGTAACACTCATTTGATTGTCTTGCTATGATAATGGGATGTCTATTGGTTTATTGGTTCCTTTCCATTATGTATCAATATTGATTGTTTTAATATTTATGTGAAGGTTAGGAGTATCCCCCAATGTTTAAGATAATACTTAGTCTTGACAATGACCAATAGTAAACCATTATACAAACTAATTGTTCATTAGTTTTTTTCCTTTATGTAGGTAGATGGAAAATAGTGTGAATAAACCAATAGTAGACAATTTTATATATATATATATATATATATATATATATATATATATATATATATATATATATATATATATATATATATATATATATATATATATATATATATATATATATATATATATATATATATATATATATGGTTCATTGCTTTCATTCATTGACGTAGCAAGATGGATAGTAGTGTGAATACAACAAGGGTCAAAATTCCAAACATTCAAATTCCTTTATAGAATAAAGCTATAATACAATGGTATAGAGTCCGAATTCATTTATATGTAGCATATCTAAGAATAATATATATAATTTAAAGGTTATTGTATAGATAATGAATATATATACAAGTAATGAATATATATATATATAGATTCTTTTTTTTTTTAAATATAAATACTTGATTTGTGTACACCATTAAAAGAATGTAAAGGCTATGAGTTTTTCCTTACCTCCAAGAAAGTGGATAACCATTCTTACAGATTTGATGGTGTGGCTATATAAAATTATAGTGTGACTATATACTGAGAGTAATTACTTAAATGAGGAAATCTAGATGTTGTCTTATGGAGGAAGTAGAGGTGTATCTATCATGATCACTTTCTTACTATTATTCTACTTTATAATAATGCATTTTATTAGGCACATGCACAATCAACCTTTGAATATGAATGTAAAATACTATGCCACACATTAGGGTTCATGAACCCCCATTACATTTCATTATGAGCCATATACACATGAAACTTGTAGATGGTAATGAAGTTATGAAGTTTAATCCCGATAGACAATAGACAAAGTAACTAATGGGAATGCAAAGGTCAAATACAACTATGGTCATCCATGTTGAACATTCAAAACTCATAAATTATTTGGATTAGATTAATTATTAGACCCTCCATTAAGAGCATACCTAGATGGTATGTTTAGCATTATCTATCATGCTGGTAGTTGACCTCCACATCCCCTTCTGTATGTTTTATCTATCGGTGTTGTTAGGGCCATGAGATTTTAAAATAATGATTTAATATTTCATTTATCATCACTTAAATTAGCATGTTACCACTTCATTGATGGACCCCACTTATTACATCCTTGATTCTAAGCTCATGTTGAACTTACTAGCCAGTTACACTCATAATTAAGGATTTAAGAAGTGAGGCTCATCATCTAAGGGCTAATGGACCAATAGAGTGGATGAAGAGGGAGGGGAGTTAAGGTATCTAGCATGTCCGTGTAGGTCAACTATTAATGTGACCTCCACATTCCTATTGGATACTCTAAAGGTAGATGGAGTATCCAATAAGCACATGGAAGTCAACTGTTAGTTTGACCTCCACATACATGTTGGATACTCTGAGGGTAGATGGAATATATAATAGGCATGTGGAGGTCAATTATCAATTTGACCTTAACATTCTTGATAAATACTCTGAGGGTAAATGGAGTATCTAACAAGCACATGTATTTTAAATGTTTATATGACCTCAACATACCTATTGAATACTCTAAGGGTCCCTCCCATCTATCCATTCCATTGGCTTGTTAGCCCTCTGATGATGGGCCCCACTTTTTACATCCTCGATTGTGAGCAAAACTAGGAGGCACATTCAATGCTTAAGCCAAAATACACTATGAGAAATTGATAGAGAAGTGGGATGTGACCAATTGGGGGTCAATATCTAGTGTGGAAGTCCATGCCAAATGCAATCACCTTAACTAGCCAGTGTGTTTACATTTTCAACTGATGTGTCTATGGGGATTACCAAATCAGTGAATATATAACACTCATAGCTTTGATAACATCCGTCAACAACACATTAAGGAAAAAATAATGGTTATGGTAAAATCTAGTTAAAAAATAAATGTTAATATCCATTGAACACTAACTTTTTAAGTATGCACCTTTCCCATGTTTAAAGGCTATATCAGTGTTCATTTTCCATTACACCATTATTTTTCTACCTATGCAAGATCATGTTAGCTAATAATGAAAATGACAATGCAAACACACCAGCTAATTAAGGTGCTCACATTTAACATGGACTTCTATGCTGGATGTTGAGCCTCGAATGGTCACATCCCTCTTCTTCATCACTTTACCCTAATGTGTTTTGGCCTAAGTGTTGAGTGTACCTATTGGTTATTCTCACAACTAGAGGATGGAGTGCCTTAACTAGTAGTAGTATTTATATTTTTGGTTGAAATGTCTTAGAGTCTCACCAACTTAGTCAAACTCCATCATTCATGTTAGGGCTAATGTCCATTAACAATAGTTAAGGCAAATGATAGTGATTAAGGAAAATGATAATGGTTAAGCCAAATGTTATGGGTAAAGGATAATTAAATGTAATAAAGTACCATCTATTTACACTTGAATTGAGGATGAGTAAGGCCCATCATCAGATGGTTAATGGGCCAATGAAATAGATGGAGAGGAGGGAGGGTACATAAAGTATCCAGCATTCATGTGGAGGTCAATTATGAGTATGACCTCCATGTGCATGTTGGACACTCTGAGGGTAAATTAAATATCTAATAGGCACATGGAGTTAAAATTTTAGAGCAACCTCTACATGCCTATTGGATACTTTGAGAGTATATGAAGTATCTAATAACCACATGGAGGTCAATTGTTAGCATGACTTTTACATGTTTGTTGGATACTCTAAGGGTCCCTCCACTCCATCAATTCCATTGGCCTATTATCCCTTTAATAATTGGCCCCACTTAATACATCCTCAATTATGCATAGGGCTTTACCCTATTCTATTTCTCATTTGTCATTACCTTATTCCTTTTCAACCTCTGCATGAGCTTGTGTGCTCATTACCCAATTTTATAAGTGTGCACTACATTCATAGGATCATCCCAAAGGATGATTTTCTATATTGTTTCATTATTACAATGAATTGGATTGTCTGCATTGTTGAATCTTCAATCCAGTTTTGCATAATATCAGTTTAGCATCTATGAAGGGCAAAAACTTAGCATTTGTAGACAAGGAAGTAATGAAATGTATAACATGTTTTATAAAGTAACACATTCATTGTGGATAGCATTGCATTTTTTAAACTTGTATTGTATTTAAACTTTTATAATTTATCAAGTGCAACATTTTATACTTTTTCACTAAAATTGATAGATGATCTTAATTTTATTAATTTTGTTTTTATTTTAACAACTAGGCCAATCATGTCATGTACTAATATCATGTTTTGGGATCATTCGGTGTAACCTTTAATGGAATCCATGGTGGTGGTAGAGTTAATAGTGTGAGATTTATTTTTTGTCCATTTTACCATTGTCATGTACTTTTAACCCTATTTTTTCTGTCATAGAAGAAATTTTCTTCTTACATAGATACAATGATTGAAAAAGTATAATATCTTAATTATTTTCCTCTTAATTTTACAAGTTATGTAAGAGTAAATAACATTTTCAATCACTAGATATGAATGTATTTACTCTACATACACTCCTTCTCAGTTAGCTTTTCATGCCTTACTTCTCTGGCCATGGTAGATGAAATGAAGAAGAAGACTACAACTCCAAGTATGTATGTTTTATTTTACCAGATATTTTAATTGATTAATAATGATATAAAATGTTCACATAATATGGTTCCAAATCCTTCAATGTATAAATTTGACATATAATGCACTACTCTAATATTATATCTATGAAATGGTGTGTATGTTATCTTATCAGTGGATTATGTGAGTGTTTGTGAGCCAAAACATGTTATGATAATTTCGAGATCCTTCACTCATTGGTAGTAGAATTATCTCCAATAAAATTACATGGAAAAACTAAATGAGGAATGAAGAATTTGTATATCTTTGGATAATCATCTAATGGAGTAGAAGAGATGTCAACCCAAATAATTAAAGACATGTTCGTTGAAATAAATCACATTGATTTGGTAATATGAAAACATTGTTTGGTTTTAGGTTGTTTTATTTAATTATTTAAGCTATTATAAGTTGCATGAAACACTAACCATTAATAATTTATGATTTAAACTTGGATACAGATAACCCTTGGTGGTTTGTAGCCAATGCAAGATGTTAATGTTATAGTTGAAAATGTTAATACCATGAATTGATTTTATTCAATTTTAATTGTTTTATTCTTTGGATCAATCATGATTTAAATTTATAACTAGTTAATCTTTTAATATAGAATTTGGATCATGATGATAATTACCAATGTAGGAGAAGCTTCCCTGAGTTCCTTCAATAACATTAGTGAAAAATAAAACAATCAAGGAAGGTGGTAATTGTTTATTAATTTATTATATTTAAATGTCCATATTTTTTTATTCAATTATAAGTTATCATTATAACTAGTGCATTAATTTTTCAATGGAAGAATGGTAGGGAGAATAGATGCACTGATCCCATCCATAAGAAGAGTGAAATAATTTAACAAATGAAACCATGCTCTACAACCTCCTTTTGTGCACTAGATAACCTCCTCCCATAGAGAAGGTAATATAGGATAATAGAATATGTGAATTTTATGAGATTATGAAATTGGTGTGAAACTTGATAGTGATCATTGCTTTTTTATTTTACCTACAAAGGAACCTATTATTATCTCCAAGGAAGAAATAAAATCACTTGTTTCATTAGAGGATGAGGATGATCCAAATTACAATGTTGTAAATGATTCCTATGATACAAGGGTAATTCTTCTTTCATTTTCTTTCCTTAATCACTCCTTCCAATATTTTGATGGTGGGTGAAATAGCTTCCTGCTTGTACTTGATTGGACTATTTTCCAATTATAAATTTTAATCATTTAAATAATGACCAAATAAACTCTTCTTTCACTCATCCATTTTCGCAAAAATAAGGAACTCAAAGATATCATCTGATTATCTAGTGGGATTCAAAGATCAATATGGCAATCCATGCCTATATATAGATAGATAGGTGGTTACCAATCTGGCAGAGTGTGTTCCAATCTAATAGCCAATAAAGTGTGTTGCCCAACCCAAATCAATCTATATGCAACTCGATCGATGCCCAACTTGATATATAAATGTAATTAAGGGAATATGTCTTGATCCATTATATCAAAGAGGGACCAATTAGAGTATGGGCATGGCTTGGTGGGTCTTAGAGGCCAAACTAGGTTCTTGTCATATTATAAGTATTACCTAGCCCCCAATATAGTATATCAAAGGATACCATAGGAATATGATCCCTACCATAGATATATAGGGGGAACCATTCTGAAGGCCCCACTTAGATATCAAATTTTCCCTACCTATTCAAGGAATGGAATCTTTCCCTACCTACCTCATCTATGCCAAGGAGTAGGGCTAGGGAAGCTTGCCTTTTTTATATTTATCTTTGCTTCACCTAATAACATGTCAAGGGAATATTTATTTTTTGATGGATATCAAGGGAGTAAGGCATAACTATTAAAATAAGTTTACATTCCTAGTATCTAGTTTTACTTTTCTTCTAGATTAAGACATGGCTATAAAGGGAATTTTACTTTCTAATAGATATCTTTGTTCTTACCCCACCTACTAAATAAGGTGAGGGAATCTTCATTCTTAATATATAATTTTTTTCTTGTTGTATCTACATTTTCATTCTAGAATATATTTTTAGATATTAATAGAAGCTTGTTTCTTGATTTATAACTTGAATATATTCTTTCCCTACCTACTTAGCTATGCCTTACCTATTTATCTTTTGATGTTGACAAGGAAATATTACTTCATGATAGATAGAATGAGAAATGAAGTTTTGAATCATGTTTCATAATTGAATATATATAGCTGCATAGTTAGTCAATCTAAATCAATCATATCAATTCTATCTCTCTTAATCCCAATCAAACATATCTATATGTATCTATCTCAATCAATTAATAGGCTTAGTCAATTATATATAGCCTCATATCTAGTTGGGTCTATATTTATCAATCTGAATTGGTAGGATCCCCATCCCCATCCCAATATATATAAAATAAAGGAAAGTAAAATGGAGGGAGATGGTTGAATCAAGAATAACCAGTCAAATTTGAGGGACTATATATATGCTCAATCACTAGATGCTCATAGATGATCCTATCTCTAATGAGTGCTCAATATTATAATCAATAATAGTCAGTAAAATTTAAGGGACTATATATATTCTCAATCCAATCTAGATAGAGGACCCAATATATCAGTTCAATCCTTCTTTATCAATAGGCTCCCCATCTAGATAAAGGGAGAGGTCCCAATCGATTGTACAATGGGCTCCCCATCTAGATATAGGGCCCACATGTCAATTCCAATCAATCAACAAGATCTAAATATCCTATAGATAAAGAGCCCCATATATAATATCCAAGTTATATAGTTATATATAGGACAATTCTTTCTATCAATATATTGATTTTCATTGAAATAAAACTAGAGATAACAAACTATCCTAGGAAGACCTTTTACCTGATTTGGTCTATTCCATCTTGGTCAGAGATATCAATTGTCATGAAATATTGGAAATGGATATGTGATATGTCCTACTCATTATAATAAAAATCAAACATAACACAACATCTCTAAGTTGATGGATTTATTACACACCTCACAAGAGGGGTATAGATTTGGCTATACATCTAATCTATAGATATCACCCTCAATCCACAAAATGTCAGCCTTCATTTATATATCTACCTATTTTTGACTCCCTATCTCTTTAAACACTATCACCTTTAATATTTCCATTCCCCCTAAACTAAAAATAGCTAGGTGAATAATAACCACCCATCTATCTGTATGCTTGCTAATCACTTAGAATGATCTCATTACGAGATAGATAGGCATATGACAAACTATATATCTAATATTCCCACCAAAACATGCTTAGAATAATGGAATTTATTTTACTTCAACCCTATATTTTAGTGTAGTCATAGTAACCACCAACAAACTACATATATCATCTTCCTCCCCCTAAGGATCCCCTATCTATATGTGGGCCCAATGGAGCACACTTGCCTAGAGAGCAATATATTGAGAATGAAGACATAATATGGAGTACAACCAACCCCTCTACCTATAAGAGGTTAGATAAATTACACATCAAAAAATCATTTCATGAGAGTACATAATAATAGAAAAGGTTTTATACCCTCATTTTAATAAGGCTCCAAACCTTATCCAAAGATCCTATTGTCAACAAATTTTGATGTGGCATGCATTGTCTATCTAGTTTATTGTTTATATTTTTAATTTTCCCTACAATGATATGAAAGGTAAAATTTTCTAAATTAAAAATAAAATATAAAAACTAGTAGCATCTTCTAGCCACCAATACTGATGAACCACACATGTAACATTAACTCTTTTAGATTGTAATAATGGTCTCATATTAATCAATTTTATAAATAAATGTTTATCATAATTATTATTTTTGAAATGATTTTTGTATTTTTGTATTTCAAATATTCTATAATAATGTGTAAATAAATATTGTTTAATATTTGAGATTTAGTTATTTAAATTGTACTTTTTCTTACTAGAATATGTTTGTCTTTGATAGGAAGTACATGCCAAGCTTGTAAGTTAGCCTTATGGTTTGTAGTTATAGGTGTCCTCTTAGGTAAATTAATTTTAATTGTTAGATGATAATGTTTTTTTCCAACACACAAGGGTCAAATCCATAGGTGAATCAAGGTTATAACTAAAAATATAAATAGGAACCATTTTGTAGTCAGCTTCAGGACATATAAAAATACCTACATAACTCTAGAGTCCAACCTCATCTCTTCAGGTCTCTAATTATATTAGAGGCATTTTCATTAAGGTGAGCAAACCAAAGATTCATCTCTCATTTGGGATGTTCCTATTGGTTCATGTCCATAGGTTTGGCATATTCTTTTTAATTATTTCTGATTAGTTCAAATACATAGATATGATATAAAATAGTTTCCTTATATATCAGTCTAATGTTTTCTTACAAAAACATGTTCCATAGTTGTATCCTTGAGGCTCTCTTCTTATGTTTTTCTAACATTAGCCACAAGCTCATCATGATACTTTTCCATTTAAAAAATCTTATGATACATTACCTACAAAATAAAGTTAATCAAATAATAACAGAAAACCTATGTTATGCCATAACATTTTTTATATATTAGGGATCAAAAATAAAAATGAGTAGGGGGCTAGCCAATTTGTCAAAGCTGGGCTTAACTAGCATGCACTACTAACATAGTGCATGCATCATTTCCCCTAAACCAATTGCATCCAACATTAGATATGGCATGTGGTTAACTAAAAATTTGGTGAGGGGGTAGAGTTAGTGACAGAGTTTGAAATGACCAATTTGGTGAGGGGTCAGAGTTAGGGGTAGAGTTGGTGGCATAGCTGGTGATGATCACTAGATTTGATGTTGACCATGGTGAGCCCAAGGGTAGTGACACATGCACTACATTAGTAGTGCATCCTAATTAATCTTAGTTATCTACCAATGCTACATAATAACATGCTCAAAACATCAAGTTCCAAAAAGTGTTATGTATGGATCATTGAATCAAGCTATGCCCTACCTTGTCTTTCCATGAAAAAATTATGTTAGATGTTCAAAAACCTAAAAAAAATCATTTGTAGTGATTGTAGGATAGGATATGTAGAATATGACACATAGATATTGATTAAAATAAGCAAAATGGGTTTTGGTTGAATCTCAATCTCATAACATTATGTATAACAAACTTCCCTCTCACTGACCTACTTTTTTTGCATTCTTGAAAATTCCCACCATGCACTCACCTGAGTTCCTCAACATTTTGACTGCCTTTTCTACTCCTAGATTTTGGAAACAATATTTTACTTATAGTGAATATATCATCATAAGCATGATTGACTCAGGAATATGGCCTAAAGTTTTGATGATGAAGCCCTTGGAATACTTCCCAAAAATCTTTCAACTGGCTAAAGTGATGTTTGTAAATAGAAGATATGTAAGTCATTGAACCTACTCATTCTCGAGTTCTCTATGTCATGGTGCCTATTACATCCATAGTGGAATCAAATACACACTAATATAAAAAATGGGAGGAGGAGAATAAAAAATGGATAGAGAGGGAGAGAAAATGGATCTCTCATCAATCATTTAAGAACAAATCTTGATTTTTTTGGTTAATTACCCAAGAAAAGAAAAAGAATTGGGAAGTGAGCAAAGATGAACTAGAGAGTTGAAAGAAGCTTTGGAGATGGTTGTGGAGATGCATTCATGCATTTTAAACCACTAGGAAGTGTCATAAGAAATGTATATTATCTTGAGTTCCAAGAATTAAAATATTATATAAGGTGTAGCAAACCAAGTGCCTGACATTGTTAATTACGTCTATCATGTGGAGCAACAAATCAAATATCTTACCGAGTGAAGAGATAATAACAACACTCAATTTATTTTAAGGGTGTCAAACTATCCACCTCACTACCATACCATAAATAAGTTGAGGGCTTCCCATATGTAAAAGTAAACTCAGTTTTTTTAGAAACATATCAAATCTCTATAACCCATAAAATGTTTAAAAATAGGATCTTTTGTAACCCAAAAAAATGTTGACAAAAAGGGTCTTCTCAAATTAATTCATGGAAAGTTTCAATGATACATCATAACCCTTTCCACATGCCTTATATTTTGACACGTTTCCATACATATCCACACACACACACACACACACACACACACACACACACACACACACACACTCCATACATATCCACACACACACACACACACACACACACACACACACACACACACACACACACACACACACACACATTCCATTTTAATTATTACTCACTTGTCTCAGTGAATTTCAAAAATCAGATGAGGGCTTCTCATCCATAAAGTAAACTAACTTATCTCAGCAAATTTTAAATATTTGTAAACCATAAAATGTTTTAAAAAATAAGGTTTTCTCAAATTAATTCATGAAAATTTTCAATGATGCAGCATAACATCTTATAATATTATATTATTATAATTATATATATATATATATATATATATATACAACAATGATTTTCATAATTGTTAAGGCTATGACAAGGAATGCATGTGACACCAAATTATCATCCATCTTGTCAACACAAATCTAGATCAATAGAAAGTTGCAAATGGTCATTTATAAATGGTGTGTGTGTGTGTGTGTGTGTGTGTGTGTCTGTGTGTGTGTGTGTGTGTGTGTGTGTGTGTGTGTGTGTGTGTGTGTGTGTGTGTGTGTGTGTGTGTGTGTGTGTGTGTGTGTGTGTGTGTGTGTGTGTGTGTGTGTGTGTGTGTGTGTGTGTGTGTGTGTGTGTGTGTGTGATTTGTAAATGCCCATTTGCAACTTTCTATTGATCTAGATTTGTGTTGATAGGATGGATGATAATTTGGTGTCACATGAATTCCTTGTCATAGCCTTAACAATTATGAGAATCATTGTTGCATTAGTAACTTGGTTGTTCCTTATCTTGTTATTTTTCTTGAAATTTTATTTTTTAGAATAGGTATATTAAACAAAAATAAAGACAAAAATATTATAATATAATACATAGGATAAAAGATGTAATTTTCTATTTTGGTAAAGCAGGGATTTGAAAAGTAAAAGAGTGTAAATTGGTAATCATGCCTCACTTGAAACCCATGATCACTGACCCCATCTCACCTTTTGTGCACACATACATAAGCAACAATAATCATATATTTATAATGGAGATGATGGTACATAATGAGATTGTGTATTCTTTCTTATGACATGATAGTTATCTACGGAGGAGATGTTTTATTTTACAAAGGGCTTGAGCGATGGTGAAGTGGTGGGAAGGTCTAGGCAATACAAAACATGAAAGTGGTAAAATATTTCAAGATGATATTGGTGGTGATGGTGAGGGTTAATTACAAGGTATTTCATGCAATATTAGATACCACAAATCTCATATCATACACCATACCTAGATTTAGGGTTGTTGTTGGATTTACATGACTTTCACACATTGCAAAGGGGTGTGTAGCTTACAAGGTGGAAGCATTTTTTATTTGTCATATTATAGTATTAAGGGTGGATGAGGATGTCATGAGTGTTGATTTTATTTCAATAAGGTTCCACATTCAATGAGTGGCTCAAATCTATAGTGTGATGTTAATTATATGGTGAAAAGACTTTGAGGTACTAGAGTATATCTTGTAACTTATTTTTGGTCATGCTATGAATATATCAACATTTGAAGTAATTAAATTAGGCTTAAAAACATATGGAAACACTAGACTCAGATCCTTGAAATAAAGGGCAAGGTGATAAAGAACATGCAAGTGGTGAAATATTTCAATATGATTTGGGTAGTGATAATGAGTAATAATGGCATGGTATTTTAGGTGATGTCATATGTTAGGGGGACATATTATGCACGCAACCCAATTCAAGGTAGTGGTTGGATTTACATGACCTGCATCACCCATTATAAATATTATATAGCATGTAAGGTGATGACATCTTTGATTTTATGACATCATGCTTAAGAACATATAGAAACACCATACTCAGACCCTTGACTTAATGAACCCTTGGAAGATACATACACAAAGTTCAATAACATGTCACATGTATCAATGAAATATGTAGCTTGAACTAAACTATTTTAATTACCCATTACAATATTGGAACAAGTGTCATTCCAATGAAAATAGGGGCCAAATATCCAAAGGTTATTTTAAAAATATAGAGAATATGCCATGTGTCAATTTAGATTAGTCTTAAAATAATAAACAAAATTTATAACTTTGTTAACTATATAAAACCTAATTAACCTACTCTAAATCCATTTAGACAAAAAAGGAAAAATATTCTTCAATGAAGTATGCCCTTTATATAATATAAATAATTAATGAAGGATATTATATTATAAAGATACATAAAGCATAAGAAATTATTGTCAATAAAGCAATAATTGATATTCTCAACATTGATCATTAAGGGTTGACCTTCCCTACCATATAAAGAGTAGCTCATTGTACAACTTATTTATCAACCCTCATTTACATTTGACTATTATGCAATAATGAATGCCAATTTTAGTCTATTTGACCTATTGTATATATTCTTAATAAACATAAAAAAATGCATTTCATAAAATTTGTTTCACTCATGACTATTCCTCACCCACTTCATACTCATAAACACTTAACAAAAAAAACTATATGAAGACATTCCTTCTGATGTAACTTGCACCTTTGGATCAACTATTAGTAAATTCTCTCCCAAGTAACTATTACTCCAGAGTATTAACATTCAATTATAGAAGACTAATTTTACCTACTATAATGACCTAAGAATTAATTGGCACATTTTAGTTGGGTGGGATGAGACTAGGTTTGAGTGTAAGGTGAATTTGGTAGAACAAATATGGATTGAGTGTAAGGTTTGAGTGTAATTTGAATAAGGTCAATTATTCATGCACCTAATAGTGTGATGGAATCTATTCATATTTGTTTTTTAATCGGGAATTAAGAATCAACACCCAATGGTCTAACACATAAAATGTATTATTAATGTAAATGTGTTTTTCAATCAAAAGATGCCAAAATTTTCTAATCCATATATTAATTCTTGAAATGAAAAAAAAATAAATTGTTATAAGTTATAATTATTTAAAATGTTATTAGTCTCTACCAAGGTAGGGTACTAATATTTTCACTTTTCAATTAGTCATTTTTGCTTTAGCTAATCATTTTATTTTAAATGTATATGATTTAAAAATTGTATTTTTTTTTCTAAAATTTTTACATATAAATTTGGAATATTCCTAGGGGTATTATTTAGGAATATTATAAAATTAAGATAAAAAAACTTTGGGTATAATTTTTTTTTATTGCATTCATACAATGTTTGCTCTTCTGTCACTAGGCCATTTATTTTAAGATTTCCTATTTGTATAGTATGGTGTAGGCTTATATGGCTGTAAGATTATGAAATACTACATCGATTGTAACTTTCATTTCCATCTTGTGGACTAAAATTAAGTAGCATGCATTATGTTTTTGTTGGATTCCATATGGTATTTAAAGGTTTAAGAGTCTAGGCCAGAAAATGATCAATGCTAGATGTTAATGACACAAACTTAAATGGATCTAATTTAAAGATCATTAATATGTAGTAATATTTAATATTTTAACTATTTCATAAATGCCTTTTTTAATCTATACATTGATGTAGGCTTAGTTGACTATCAAGTGATCAGTGTTAGATATTAATAACATGAACTTATCCATTATATAATTACATATGCATAATAGAAGTGGGAACAGTCTTGTCAAAGGCAAAGTGGTTCATATTAAAGCCAATCTAGATAGAGTGACAAGATTTTATATTTATTTTTTTCTTTTCCTTCTTGTTTATTATTGGAAGGAACATTTTTTTTATGTTAAATATTTTGATCGGATATAGTTTTTTGTTGCAGTCTTACAACTTTGTTACAAGTGCTTGATGTTATAATCTACATTGGGGAAGATCACCTCATTGGTAAGGGTGGATTTTAGAGTAAAATAATAATGTTTCATAAATTCAATTGCATAGATCATGATTTCTAGGGAGATGTGATTTTTGCATGGCAATGGCTCTAGATTTATTTTTCACATAAACTTTCATATAAATTATGTAGTTTTTTTGTTGCATAACATAAATTAGAATTTATTTTTTTGTATTGTTGTATATCATTAATGTGGCAAATGAAAATTATTCTTGATTGATGTATGACTAATTGTTTTGAAAATTCAAGAGCATTAGTTACGTGGAAAGTTTTGAACCTTGTTGTAATCACCTAAAAGTGGTATTTGAGTGTTAAGAGTGCTACTTGAGACTATTGATCCCTTTCTTAGCCTTATATATATCTTAGAGCCTATTATCATACTTTTCTAGCCTTTTTATTAGACACAGACATCCTTATTTAGCTCAAATATAGTCTCAAATCCTTATTTCCTAATCCTAGCCCTTTGTGCCTAGTGTTCTACTAGCTAGACATTAACACCACATTATGGACACTAGAACCATGTGGCACTAGTGTCCCCAAAATGGCACATATGTATTTTAACCTAACTTTCCTAAATGAATATATTTTCAAAATTAAAATCCTCCTAAGTTATCCTGGACATATTTTATTATCCACACAAGCAACAAAACACTACAAATACATGGATTTTAGCCCTATATCCACTAGCTGTAAATAAAATGCAAAATACTTATTTAAACATGAAATAATTTGATCAAATTAAAGGATATCAATCCATATTCTAATCTAATTCTACATAATACCATCTACACCATCCCTACACTCAGATTTTCTATATTTTCAATATCAAGCACACTCAAGGTACTCAAGGCCACTATCTACTAGCATCACTTTTAATTGCACCAGCACTTAGGTGGGGAGATCAACATCATGATTAATCCCTCATTGGATTATTGGTATATAGGTAACTCTCTTCATAGTGTTGTGTTGAGGATGTCTAACCTATCCTACTAGCGAATGACCTTTTCAGCTCATAACCTACTTGCAAGGTGGATTAGGGTTTGCATCATAAATAAATAATTATAGGCATAGTATAAAGTTATATAATTTAGGAATTTAGGAATAAATCATATAAACCTATACATGAGTGTACTTATAAGTTTAGGATAATCCTACATAGAGAATATTAGTGCTAATATCAAGACACTAGAGCCACATAACGCTATTGTCCAAATGTGGCACTACTGTATAGGAGGGTTTATATCATAGGGATCTAGTTGAATACACCCAAACCAACTTATAACTTAGTTTCCAACACTCAAATCACATGCATCAGGTGTTTTATAAATATGTCTTTATTTATACTATTTATTACTATTTTATAAAAGATAAAGCTAGTCAATTATGTAATAAATTAGTTGTAGTATGTATATTATCCATTGATTTAGTCTTCTCAACAATTTAATTAAACATATAATTTACATAATATAAACCCTAAAAGGTTAAAACATTTGGTGATCCCAACTTACTTTGAACATTGCTCAAATCCTAACCCTAGATAAACTTAGGTTTTACATATCTAGCATGAAAATTTTAGATCCTTATATGTTTTGATTTTTATTTGATATAATCATGATAATAATGATAGATGAAGTTAATTAATTTTTGATGCAATTTTTTTAGCTTCTCTTGTAGGCTTGTTTCCTTTCATTTGAAATGAATTTAAAGATGACATAAACACATATGTAAATGATGATTTAAATTAGTTCAAATATATGTCATATTTCATAGCATGTTATCTTTATCTTTTGTGTAATTAAATTAACAATCAAACCCATACACACATAGAGGATTTAACACATAAGCTAATAATTATGTTTCAAGTTTCAATGTCATATCTTATACATAAGACAGAATCTTCTTCTCCTACTCATCGCCATAAGGATGATAACTACTTTCCTTCTAATTATGTCCATACTATCACTCCTACACAAGATGAAGCAACCTATGCCAATTTCACTAATCCCCAAACTTAGCCTATTCACACCTCTTCCCTATAGGGTGCGTGCATACATGTTCAATCAACAACAACTAGGGTTTTGTATTTGTGAGCTCTATTTGATTAAATTATTAGTATGAGTAATATAATTATAGGATTAAAAAATTAAAATCAACTATTACATGAAAATATTCCAACATTAGAAAATCAATTTAAAAAACAAAAGCCTTCAGGGCTCACTAGTGTAAATCATGTATATGCATCTTCACCTAGTCAATTAATGGCAAACAATGTTACATATGAAAACATAAAATCATAATAAAGTACATCTATAACTAATTATTCAAAAAACATTCAAAGGTCAAATAAGATTTCAATTGAGGTACTAAGGGAAATGATTAAAGCTAATTTGATCAATCTAGCCCCTTTACACCTAGTAACGAGATCCAAATATTATTGTGCATATCATAAAATGCATTGGCACCACATTGATTAATTTTTAACATTTAAAAGGAAAATACAATAGATAATAGATATATATGATTCACACAATGACATTTCACCCAAACAACACACACTGGCACATATACAAATTCAAAAAGGGTCCAATTTAGAAACAATACTAAAATGGTTACCAAATCATAACTTAGAACAATAAAAGGTTCAAAAAACACAACCAAAGTAAGAAATAGTAAAAAAAACATATGTAAAACAATTCAAATAGGCAAATATACTTCTCCAAAAATGAGGCTCAACTTTCACAGTAGTATGGGTTTGGTCAAAAATATCTACAATAGTTTGATTATCATGGTTAAGGTTTGGGAAAATAGGCCCAAGGCATCACTAATCCTATTCTAGTAGTTGATAATGTTAGTTAACAAGGTTTGAAATTTATTGAACATCCTAAGTCAAATCCTTCATAGATAAGTTTATCAAGGAAACAAGTTCAAATACATAGGAAATGTTAAAAAAAGAGCAAGAACCTAAGTTTCACATTTAGAATCAGGCTAAGCCAACAAGCATTCTCAAAAGAGGGTTTCTAATAATAAAGTATCCACATTACCATATGTCCATAATAAGTAAAATTTCAAAGGGGAAAATCACAATCAATCTTCTAAAGCACAATTTAAGAAGGTCAACTCCACAATACGAGGCAATTCCCTCTAGCATTTTAGGTTATGATTATTATGATTTTGATGATTAATAATACCCATATTCATATTGTAACACCATTAAACTATAACATAAAAATCACACTACATGAGATATTACCATTCTTATTTTTTACACAAACCATAATGATAGTGAGTCTCCATGAGACTCATTAGTTAGTATTTTTTATCTCTTCTTGTACATACTTTCCCTCTCTTTTGATCCTTGTGCATAGTTTATTTTCATGTTGCTTTTACATAACTTATATACATAAAATTAAAAAAACATTACAATATTTTAAAAACATAAAAACATTCAAAATTTAATCAAAAACACAATATTATAGATTGTATGCATTGTTATGTTTACATTTCTTATATTTTCCAAAAATGACATATGTTATTTATCTTAGTATAGTCAATTTTATCATACATACATGTTTCAGTTATTTTTTTCAAGTGCTTACAAATTAATTATAAGACTCAAGTCCACTACATCAATCTATAGTTACTATTATCTACCCACTGGGGGCATATACAATGATAAATGGGTCTATCACTTGAAAAAATTTCCCTCTTGGGGGAATCCTATACATAGTTTCGATTACCAAGTTCTATCATTTTATACTTTACATCCCAAAGTTAACATTGTTATATCTTGTTAGTGATCATACTACTCTTACTCATATTTTTTGCCAGATATTACTACTTTAGACTCAACATATGTACCCCATAGCTCTTACATATATTTTTATTAAATATTCATGCATGATTTCATTCTAGCTTCCCTAGTTTATACTTGAATATATCTCTTTGCTTCTTCTATTCAAGGGCATTTTAATATGCCATTTTTTTTTGGGCCTAGCCACTTATATTCATAGTATGTATGTTTTAGACATTTTTCCACATCCTTGTGTGTGATTTATGATTATGTATGAGAAAATTTGAATGTGTCCTTATATGTGTCTCTAAACCAACTTTCTTATTGCTTACATATGTGAACATTTGAACATGTCTTGGTATGTATTATTTCCTCATATTTAGTGGCATGTGCCCATATCCCTTGTATTGTGCCCCCTTGGCCTACTTTGTGTGGCTCATGTTTTTTGTATGTATGTTTTATTGGATGCATCATGGTCATAACACTTATCTTTTCCTATTATAGACACCATTTTTTGATGCTATAAGAGACCTCATGCATCTACCCTTACTAATTAGGTGTCGTGGTGGACATCATGCCCCATCCCCCTAACTAGCCACTCAGTTCCAGTAAGGTTTGTTGTTACATATATTGATTACATCTATATTGACACCCTTGTGTAATGATAGACATGACATACATCTAACATTACATACTTATGCTCATATCATCTTACATTTTGATGTTATGTATGCATATTATATTAGATTATCACATAATTATCATAAATGATCTAGCTAACACACATTTTTTAGATATTTTATTTTGAGGACAATTATTGCACATGATCAACATCACCATAAAAATAGTGGAATTCACATGGTTTTGGCATAGAGATGAGGCTCCTATATTGCACTCATAGAACATTTTTCAGCACATAGGTTTAATTACATAAAATTAGATAGGTAAACACAAAGGGAAACTAATGACTCAAAAATTAGTATAGTGACACAAAATTGAAACCAAAAAGACATTAACACCCAAATAGGGACACGAATACCACATGGCACTAATTGACAAGATATAGAACTACTATCTAATAGCTTTAGTTTTAGAACAACTTAGATTGGCTAGAATAGTACAAGTACAAATAGGTTTACATAGATCCAATGATATGTTTATCAGTTATACTCATTTTTTACTCAAATTCATACAAGCTCAACTTAGATTCATATTAGTTTTTCAAATTTGGTCATCATGTGTGACATGAACATTTCCATATTCAATTCAGATACTCAAATATAGTTATTAAAACTTAGTCTAGAATCTATATACTCAAATACCAAATTGGGAGCATGTGTATGGCACATTATTTCCATATTCTCAGTTATACATCGATTGATCAGATGGAATTACAAATTCCATGTCATTCTCTATGTTCTATACACTTGACATCATATTCCATGTTATCAATAGTTTCATGCCTTACTCCATTTATATTGATAGGCATTCTCAAATAGCCCAAAGCTGGCTAATATACCTGAGTGGCTACAAATCTAACCTACATAGTTATATATACTCAATTAAATAGTTTCAATACTTCATATATTTTAGTTTTATATACATCTAATACACATGGGTGGGCAATGATGGATTCATAACCTACTTGAGTTCTTGATCCACCCACATAAGAGGGTTAGACATGGTTTCACTCCAATCCGAGATATTCATAGGTCATGATCTACCAAATAGGGGTGGGAAATGATGAATTCAAAACTAAATTAAGTTCTTGAGCCACCCACACATGAGGATTGATAAATCCATTAGCTCAGTCTAACATATTTATCGATTGATCACTATATACATGCACACACATAGGTTTTCACCAAGTTCATGCATTGGTTCATGTACCCAATGAGGTGTATTCATTCCTTTCCTCTTCCCATCACTTTACTCAATTTTACTCAGTTAATTATTTACTTAGCATAGTCTTTTACTTTTATATCTCTTAAATAAAGATTGATTTATGCATGCTTCATTTGTAGGACATGCATTGGATCATGCTTCACATATACACACTCAACTTCACATACTCAGACATAGCTTCATGGGCTTCACTTCCTAGGTAATTCTAGGTACACTTCTTTTTCCTTTATCCTATTCATTTATCTTTACTACATTTATAGCATATAGAAGTGGAAAATGTAATCATCTAAAATTGGTATTTGAGTGGTAAGAGTGCTAAATGAGACTACCTACACCTAGCTTATCCCTAGTCAACCCTAGTCATCTCAAGCATAGTCTAAGATCCTTATTTCCTGATCTTGGCCCTTTATGCCTAGTTTTCTACCAGTTGATCATAAGTGCAACATTAAGGACACTAGATCCACATGGTGCTAGTGTCTATAAAATGGCACTTATGTCCTTTACCCTAATTTTTCTAAATGAATATTTTTAAAAGTAAAATCCTCCCAAGGTCAGCCTAGATATATTTAATTACCCACAAATGCAAAATAACACTATAAAAACATGTATTTTATCCCTATATCCATTAGATGGAAATCAGATACAAAATACCTATTCAAAATGAAACAAGTTGAGCAAAATCAAGGTTATTAATCCATATTTTGCCCTACTTCTACACACTACCATCTACAACAGCCCTAAGCCCATATTTTTTATATTTCCAATCTCAAGAAAATTGAAGGTACTCAAGGACACTACCATACTAGCATCAATTACACATGTACTAAAACTTAGGTGTGGAGAACTATATCAGGATTGATCCCTACTCATAGTATTGGTATGTAGGAAACTCTCTTCATAGTAGGGTGTTGAGGACTTCTAGCCTATTTTACTAATGAACACAAATTACAAAGAGGATTAAGGTTTTTATCATAAATAAATAATTCCATGAATAATACAGATTTCTAAAATTCTTGCGCATAAGAACAAATCCCATAAACCCAAACATAGGTGCACTCAAAAGTTCAGGATAGTCCTACATAGAGGACATTAGTGTCAATATCAAGACACTAGATCTAAATGGCACTACTATCCAGGAGGGGTTATGGCATAAGGATCCAATTGATGACACTCAAACTAGCTTCCATCTTAATTTCCAACACTTAGATCATTTATATCAGGTGTTTTTGAGATAAGTCTTAATTTTTACTATTTACTAATATTTTTAGAAAAGTCAAAGCTAGTCAATTATGTAAAAAATTAGTTACAATATTTTATGTACATTATTTTCCTAATTTAGTCTACTCATCCCTTTAATCACACATAATATTTACATTCATTTAAGTCCTCAAATGTTGAAACACTTGAAAAGTTTTTTTGTTTTGTGGATTAATGCCAATATTCAAATTCATAATAAGGCTTTATGTCTGGGGTTAGTAGTGTTGCATGTGTTATCAACTTGTTTGTGGAGGAGGTATCACAATTTTCTACCCTCATATATTTATAAAATATTTAATAATTTTCATTTCTTAGATCTTGCATCTTTTTAGTGTTGAGATGAGGCTAGTTTATAGGTGACTAGTGAAAGATTTGCTTTGGCGAATGGTCTTAGAATTTTAAATTAGTTTCCACTTTGAGACCATTTAATTGTCTAGTGATCTAAATCAATTGATTAGTCTGAAATAATTCCATTTAAAAAGTTCATTATGGTCTTATGATTATAAAAATGAAGAAGTTGGGTTTCAAGACTTACACATCCATGTCAAAACTAAAAACCTATCAAATTTATAGAAATTTTTAGCCTAATTATTATAAGCAATTTTTTCATCCTGCTTACTATAGGAAAAATTTTAAATAGAAATTCTTTTTTTTGTTCATGGCATAGGGCATATTACATTAGACAGATCAATTCCTCTATAGATAATCCATTGGTATTTTCCTCTATGGCATTTACTATAAGCCTACTATATTTGGCTTGTGTAAAGCTAGAGTTTACATTGTGCCCATATGCATGGGCCAACTATCATTACAAGAACATAATTTGTATATTGTATGAGACTAGTTGCTTTTTTCCTATTGTTCGGTGAATAACTTTGACTCATATGTAATACCATCTCTTTTTCTTTTCAATATGTCTACGTATAGGAATCACTTTTGAATTAGTTGTTTTTATTATCAAACCAAATAATTTGAAATACATATTACATTGATATTAAAGAGTTTTTTCTATAGTTTGATATATAAATATTATTATGTTCTTTGGAGTTTTATATAGAATTATTCCATTGCCTTTAATACAACTGTAAGGTTACATAAAAATAAAATTTTCAAATTGTCCCATTGTCATTTCCAAAATAGTTTTATTAAAGTGGATACTTGAAAGTTGCATTTATTATTGAGTGACATGTCAAGATCGTACATGTTTCAAGTATTTAAGATCATAATTTAGTTTCATCTACATTTATTTTCATTAATTATCTCATTTAATTAATTTAATTAATCACAATTGTATCTAGCATTCATGCATTAGAGATTCACCTACTCTTTATTTTAAATGCAAAATCTCTTTAAATTATTTCATCCTGATAAGTGGGTAAGAATTCAATTTAACTTTCATCGTAGTACTTCTCAATGGGCAGTTGTCAGGTTATATGGATAGTGGCTTTGTCAAAGTATTTACTTCTTTTTTTACCATGTTCATAGTCCAGAGGCATTTAGTTTTTCAAACAAAAAAAAATGTTATTTGATTTTATTAGTTATTCAATTAGTCTTCCTTTTTTTGTCAATAAAATCTACATCATCTACTTTTACTAGTTATTTAGTTAATATTGTTTTTACCTGTATATAGGAACTTGGAATAGTATGCTGGACTAAAAAAATAGGGTTACCTGACAATAAAATTAAGGTACACATTTTACCATATAGATATAGTTTTTATTTTCCCTTGAAATCAATGGATTTTAATTTTGGTAATCATGATAGATAATATGAACAATTATTAAAAATCATAAAAATCATATAGGACTATGAACAAAAAACAAGGAAATAATACAGTAATATTGATGATGCTCTCGATGAACATCATATTTTCCAAGGAATATAATTTAAGTACAATATTGGTGATCACCTCTTTGACATGTTTCATGTACTATTACATTTCCAATATACACCATTAGAGCAAAGAAATGGTATCATTAACTATTTCTTAAATTTTTTGGATGTTGGTGATGCAACTACAATTAAATTGTATGAACTAGAATTAGATCCTTGTGAAATATTCATCTTGCATGGAATTCATGATAAACAAATGTATTTTCATAGAATATGGCTATCTATGTCACATAGTTCTTCTATGAATGAAACTGATTTATAAGGAAATAATGTTTATATACGTTAGCTAGCTAGATGGCTAAATATACAAATATGCATTTGGTCATTCACAAAGAAAATTTTCTATCTCTGCTTCAATTAATAATTCCAAATTATTCCATTCCCAGTCTTGTTCTATGACAAGAATCCTATTTTTAGGCATTATGAGTTGTTATATTGCAAGAAACATAGCCAATACACAATGTCATTTTTGCATGTTGTATTGTCTAATGGGTAAGTACACAATTGGGGGACAAAAATGGGACTACCCTTGGACTTTATTTTCCCAATATTTTAGAAATCTAAACTTTTATTGATAATTTGAGATATATACATTCCAAATTTGAAGATGGTGTAAGAACATGAAATGTAATATTTTGAGTCTAGTTTTCAAAACACTATTTTTTTTAATGGTTAAGAATAACTAGGTCAAATAACTAATATTTTAAGAATAAATCCTAATTTTTTTATAAAATAGATTAAATATGTGGTCATGTAGCCCACCTATTTTTGAACAATGTTTAATTTTGTTTGAAACCCTTTGGTAAACATTAAATAACATCTTATAGTTTGTGACCTATATTTTTTATATTTTTTTAATGAATAAATATTATTATGAATTTTGAAATTAAATATATCTTGAAAAATAACAAAAAAATTGATATCCACCCATACTCCCCCTAACTACCTTAAAAAAAATGAAAATATTTTTTTATTGAATGTGTAGAATTAGGCCTAGTTTGTGACCATATAACATTTTTCGCACTTGGATCAATGAAAAAAATTACATGAACACGTATAGGCATGTATATTTGTAGCATGTAGTGGCCTATAAAAGGTATAGTTAAAATTTAACATAGTTTAAAACCTTAAATTAGTCCAAAAATTATAAAAATCATTATTTTTGGAAAGAGGAGAGTATGCTCATCACGATGGTATTAAGTTTTTAAATTTTACCATTGAAATTCATAGTGTATTTGGGATTTAATTTAATTTTTTTTGTTTTATATCAAAAATCTCAGACTCAGTTGTAGATTGACAAGTCCAAGCCTTTGGATCGAGAATCTAAGCCATTCTTGATCCAAAATGCTTAGTGTTTGAATTCAAATTTAAATAGTACAATCACATTATATCTCCATAACACCCAAAAACACAAATTTGCTCTTGAGTTCAAATTTTATATATGATATTATATGTTCTTGAGATCCCTAATAGTGGTGTTATTTCATGTGATACGATAAAGGTACCTACCCTTGGATAGTGAATTAAGGTGTTGTGGTATCACATTAGACTTGAAAAATTTTAGGGGCATTTTAATATGTTGACTTAACTACTTATAATTACTTGGTTTTAAGGTGTAACTCATTATACATTTTATGATATAATTTATATTTATCATGATATGTCATAAAATTCATTTTTTAAACCTATGACCAAAACTTAGCCTTTGAAGTACCAATCTAGATGTGCATCTAAATTAAATTGGGGATAATTCAAGCCCCTTCAATCTAATTGCATGACTATAAAATGTTATTTGGTGATTTATCCACTCAAATTTTATCATCTTGATTGAAGCAAAGAAAAATCATTTATTTATGTAAGTTTTACATGTATATAATTTGGTTTTGAGCTCAATAAACTTGAATGTCATCAGCTAAAGAATGAAAATGTCAATTAGTTCAATTGGGGAGGTAATTAGGGTCAAAATGAGCCATATGAAACTATTTTAAATTATATATGATGTGATTTGGATTGAATTTAACCCTAATTTCATGTCATATATAAGTAACTAAAGAGTTGATTCATTTAACCGATGAGGCATTTGAGGCTAATTTTAACCCCTTCAAGAGCAAGATATGATTTGGGGTAAAATTAAGATTGATTATGTCATGAATCGATCCAATTAGTTAATTTATACAATTAGGGGTGTGATTTTGGAAAATTTAGCCCCTAAACCAAATTTATGGTTTAATTGATTGTATAATGTATGAAACATATATAGCTTAACTAACCCTAATTCTATCATAAATGCAAATATGAAGACAATTGTCACAAATAGATTCAAGTAGCTCAAATTTTCTTCAATTACCTTATTGAATGGACCCTATATCTTACACCTTAAACCCTAAACCATATACCATTTACCTTAAACCTTAAACCATAAGCCCTAAACCCCAAACCCCTTAAATTATAGACCCCAAATCTTAAACCAATAAATTTAACCCTAATTACCATACATTATAGCAAGAATTATGTTTACAGGGATCAAATTGGTCAAAATTTCATCAATCATTATTGAAATTGACTAATTGGATCAATTTGTGATGATGTGGGGGCTACTTGAGCCCAAAATCACATTTTTTACTCATAGATCTAGGTGAAGGAGTTTAAATTTGCCCCAATTACCTTCATGATTATACCTTATATGCGCTAAAACCTATACCCTAAGCCCTAATCCATAAATTTCATAATGCCTAAACACTAAACCATAAATATAAACTCTTTAAATCTTGAATGAATCATTTTATCCCAAATTAACATCATTTAGACTAAGAAATAAGTTCACATGTCTCAATTTGGCCTAAATCACATGGCTGAATGCACCATTTGACTAGTTCACTCCATGATGACATGGGGTATAATGACAACCCAAAAACACATTATATAGTCACAAAGAGGTCCAAGTGATTCAAATTTTCCCCAATTATCTTTGCAATTAGACTTTATGTACCCTAAACCCTAAACCTTATAGGTCTTAAACCCCAATCCTTAAACCATAAACCCTATACCCTACATTTTAAATGCTAAACCAATCATTTTAGCACTAATTAACCTCATTTAGAGTAATAATTAGGTATATATTACTTAATTTGTCCTAATTGAGTAATTGTCTCAATTAGTGATGATGTGGGGGCTAATTGAGCCCAAAAACACATTAGACCCTATTTATACCCTAAATCATATATGCATTAAACCATAAGCCCCAATCCCAAAAACCCTAAACACTATACCCTAAATTGTAAGCCATAAATTCCCTATTTACTAGTTGATTTATCCCCAATTAACATCCTTTTTAGTAATAATTAGGTTCACATGTCATATATTAATTAGACATTATATACACCATTAAACCCTATCCTATGCCCTAATCCTAATTTAAAAACCCTAAAATAAAAATTATAATCCCTATGCCATGATCCATAATCCATAATCCCTAAACCCTATGCCATAATGGCCTAATGCCCTAATCCTTAATCCATAATCCCTAATATATATTAATAATAATGTGATCATGTTATTTAATAACATTATCACATTATTCTTGATATAGACAAAAATCACTTTTTAAAGTCTATTTTTAACCCAAATCAAGAATTATGTCCCCACAAACATTCTCTATGTGCTTTTGTGGGACCTATGTACTTCTTTTGCCCCCACCTTTGAAAAACTATCAATTGTCCCTGATGGGTGAAGGATCATGTTTGAATAAGAGGAAGAAGTTGAAGAATAAAACACTAGAGCAATTAGAAGAGTTGAGAGAGAAACACAAGATACAAATGCAAAAAATTTGTTTAAGACAAGGTACAAACCCTAATCCTGATGAACCAACTGCCATAGATAATGAGCTGATTAATAATAATGAATTAAATAATGATTGAATCGACCATAATTAATTTAATAATGAATAAATTTACCATAATGAAATTGAAAATAAATAATTAGATAATGTTGGAAGTTTACATTCAAAGTTCCAAGTTTTTGATTTTATTGATGATGAGTCTATGTATGATGCTTTATGCCCCATGAATGAATAAAATTTTATGGAAATAAATAATGATGAAATTAAAAATAAATAAAATTTCATGAAAACAAATAATTAATAAATTATAACCTTATCTTCCTAGTGCAGTACTATCCCAGAATGATAAAAATTGTTTGGATTTGGCTGAAAGGAACATGTAAGTAAAATAGGGATGTCTGAATGATGTTTTCAGTAAATTTTAAGATAGTAAGAAGAATAGTAAATACTCTCATAAATATTTTAAATTAATATACCAATTAAGTAAAGGATGTTAAGATTAAACATTTTCAAAATATTAATGACTGCATTTAAGTGTCCACATTTATCCCCAGCCACCACCCTCGTTACCAGCACTGTTCCATTTTTTTAGTGATGTGATAAGTAGAATTAATAGAGTAAAGGATATTTGAATATAAGTATTTATACACACTTTATGTTTTTATTTGAATTTTAATCATGCAAAATGACTCAATGCAAAATATGCAACAATGCCACTTAAAGTACTCATTGTTCATGTTTAAAAATTAAAAATATGAAACTTGAAATTTGAAAAGAGAGTAAGGGAAGATTACACCTAAAAATAGTATGTAATCTAATTACCCCATAAATTGAAAGTTTATAAGTGTGTTCCCCCTTTGTGGAGGCATTTGGATAAATGTTAAACATGTGGTGAACTAGGAGTGATCAAATATCAATATAAAAACTAGTGAAAGTTATTAAGTTGAAAAGATTGTATGTTCTAACTCTTATAGAGTAATTGAAGGATGGAACCCCTAAATGTGGCTCACTACATTTCAACATAAATATTTATTGTCACTATAATTTAACATGGTAGGATAAGAGGGTTGAATTACCAAAATTAGCTTGCTAAAGTACAACTATAGACATTGAGTGTCACTAAACACTAATATGGCTCACTTGAAACAATGATATAAATCACACTACTGCAAATAGATCTAGATTATATTTCAAACTTTTAAACTTTGAAGAAATGAAATTTTAATTTTTTTTATATAAATTCATAAACATGAATGAATGTCATACCCCTTGTATTTGTACTAATTTAATATGCCTTTTGAATCATGTAAGTATTTGAAACCTATAACTTATAACTTTTCTGCACATGTCTAAGCATATGCATCAAGTATTGTGAATATGTATTGAAATAAATTTAGGAATGAGTTCACATTCATGTCACATGACTCATAATCTAATTTTTTTGAATTGTATTAAAACTTTGAAAACTTTATACTGTCATAAATATGAATGTTATTACTCATAAAGACTTCAATTCTCAACACAAGCTTGTTGTGATACCCCCATTTTGAGAGGAGAGATGTAGCCTAAAAGTCAATAAATTCAAAAAATAAATGTATAATATGTGAAATATGTAATATTTTAGTATGATATGAAATTTTTAATTTTATTGGATCATAGCGTTGAATTTTGTATTGAATTGCATATGAAACTTGTGTTAGATAGATATAACATTAAAGCACATAATAAACATGTGCATGATATGTATCATGACATGAGATTAAAAGTATTAAATATAATTAATGCATGATATGAGTCATGAAACCATAGTAATAAAAAATGAACATACAAATAATGTCATACAATGTCATGCAATTTACAAAGAAATTCACACATAACTTTTAATGGCCACATACGATGGACATGTGAATGTCACATAAGAAAAAAATTCCAAGAGTCACATTAAAATGGCATGATGATGCCATAAAATCAATAATATATATCTGGTGTACACATAAGGCCAAGGGCCACACAAAATAAGCAAGAATTTCCTAACTTATCATGTAGTAAAGTAAGAATGTAAAAAGAAGTATAGAGAAAAATGATATTAGTATGCATCAACCTTATGTATCATTTATATTGTTAGTAAGTAGCATATTCATGTTACATTATGTAAACTTAACATATGAGTGATTATTAAAAAAAATTGTATGATATATATATATATATATATTAGAGAGGTTGTGGATATATACAACCTATTAATTGTTCATGGAGAATGAAGAGATAACCCTAGCTTAGTAAAGCTGGTAGATAAACAAGGAATCCCCAAAATTAAAAACCATGTAATAGTATATCTTATATCACACTCACATACCCAAAAAATTATGGTGTATAAACTTTCCCAAATCGAATCTCTAGTACCACTTATAATGAAATTACTTTAATGATTTTCAAAAATAGAATTAATAACAAAAAATAGCAAAAGAGTAGAATACTTGTAAATTATGACTAAGCCACTTCAAGGGGTAACCTCTAAAATAATATAATAAGAAAAAAATTCATAATATGGTGATAAAATACTAACCACTACCTCCTATATATACTCTACTTAGCCATGATCATTCCATAGGCTAACCATACTAAGAACATTAAGAAATGCAATAAGATAAGATGAAGGTATGTAAGCCACAAGTTATCCACACATAGCCATATATGCATTATAGGTTAAGGGCATAGCATTGACTCACCCACTCAATTTTTTCCCACATTAGGTTTTCTCTAAGTCATATCTTATGTTCCTTGTTCTTTGTGTTGTATTATGTTTTATCTCTGTTCATTACAACAAGTTTTATTCTCAATTAAAAAAATCCATGCCTTTATATTAACAATAAAAATATCTTAGAAAAATATTCAATTTATCATGTTATGTTATGACATTAAAATAATCCATGTTGGTGAAGCTCAGTGTGGAATATCCACCTAGTTTACTGATCATATTAGTATTAGAGTAGGTTTTTATTTTCAGCCATAAAAGGTTTCTAACACTTTTTTCAAGTTGTGTTATTTTATTTTCTATTTTATAGTGTGTTTATTTGTCACCTATGTGTATTTTTACTCCCGTTACCTGAGCACCAAGTGTTAGTGGGTAAGGTGAACTTGATCCCTCACAAGAAAACATATCCACAAGGAAGTGGAATAAAAAAGTGACAAACATGACACATTATGATGAAAGAGATGCTCATACAATCAAATAATAGTTCTGTAAGTTTGAATAGGATGTTAATATTTATATTTCCATGAGTAAAGCTGATCAATTAGAGTCCATCATGGATAATCTCATTAATAATACTTGAGATTTTATGGAGATACTGAAATAAAATTAGGACACTCCTGAGTATGAGGTGGAAGAACAACCCCATGCCAACCAAGCACCACCTCCAATTGAGTCTAAGGCAAAGATATAAATTTATTTGTATGAAAGAGAAGTGAATATAAAGAAGATAGACCATTGGATAATTAAAGTTGAGGTAGAATTTAGTTTATGTATTATTAATAAATGTCAATAAATCTCTTTTACAAGTCTATCTAAACATGCATTGTAATAGTTACAAATTTAGGTTCATTATTTATTTATGAAGAGGCTACCAACCTTTATTAAGTGGGTTAAGTTTAAATTATTGATTAAGAATCATTTATATCTTATTTTATATGAAGAGGAAATATGTATTATTTAGAAATAAATCAGTCAATAACCAAGACAAAGTGTGCAGGATTAAACTAGTATCTTTCATAAGATTGAATTTAAAATGGGTCAAGACGCCTTTGATCATGACACCCTAATGAAGTATGTTGGGGGATTTCATACTCACCTAAGGAGGTTGGTGTTTCTTTCCAAGTCTAAGATCTTGATGAGGCTTATTCTCAAACTTGCTATCTTGAATTAGATGAAGATAAGGGCTCATCTCCTTATTTAAATGGTAAGTAAGGTGAGTTAAATAATACATCTATTACTCATAAATAATGTGTAAATAATTGTGTGCAATGTGATATTAATTTTCATACTAATGAGACTTATTATAATTTGCATCTATAATTTCATCCATCTAGGATCAAGAGGAAGAATAAATTTATGACCTTGATTTTAGAAAAAGAGGATAAGTGTGTCCAAGATGGGAAGAGAGGATGTGTTTTGCCTCCCTTTAATGAAATGTATTTTTTTCAAATGAGGGTAAATAAAAATATGAACCATATAAAATTTTAAATTAAGAAGACAAAGGTAGATGCTCATTTTAGTTCACTCTCTCAATCAAACATAATTATTAAAGAGCTAGTATATAGTCATGGTTTATAAGTATACAATAATCCCCATCCTTATAAACTAGGATAGATGAAGTAAGGAACATAGATAAAGGTTTCTAAGAAATGTAATTTCATGTTTATAATAAGTAAATATTTTTTTGAAAATGTTGTTGTGGATGTAGTATCAATGGATGTTTGTGGTATAGTATTTAACAACACCTACATGTATGTGTGAGATGAAATATTCATGAGAAGGATGAATTGATATCATTTGGTCAAGGATGGGAATAACTACATTATTCACTCCTATGAAATTAAATATTAGATCTCCTTAGTTAGTATGACTAAATGTAGAAAAAAATGAATGCTAGTAGAAAGCTGTATTTTATCATTTTGAAATATATTATATTTTTAACCTTTTAGGGTTTTATGATGTAAATCCTAAGATAGATTAAATGGTTGGGTCTATTTCTAATTTGAAATAAAATTGGAATTTATTGATTCTATAGAACCTTCTAAAATAGTAAATATAAGGAGACAAGAGACTTATCTAGATATACACAAAGTTTCTAATGGATCTTAGTATTGGAGATGACTAAACAAACATAGAGGAATATTTCATCTATTGAATATTTTTTGAGATATGGATCTATATATTATCACATTCTTTAGGATATTAGTGCATGTGGTGCTAATGTCAGTCCTATAATGATTGTCTATAACTTTTAAGGAAGCTACGAGAGTTCTTAGAGGTGTTATGGGTGACTCTATGTCACACAAGAGATTTTATGTATCACTATTTTAACCGATTATTCTCTAAAACCCTAATGAAGACCTTCCCACATGAAATAATTAACTAATCAAATGCATAGATAAAGTAAAAAAGGGTTATGGGATGTTACAATCATGTAGAGTAGAACCCTTATTGTCCTAGTCATTGCCTACATTAATCCCAATGTTAGGGGTCTCAGATTGCATGTATTTATCCCTTATGTAATGTGAAACATAAAATCACATGGTATGGTAGAATGAATTTCACCTAGGCCCTTCTTTGATAAAGCATGCAAATGTCTAGGTGTGAAATCTGAGTAGTATAGAGAGTATTTGAGCTATAATATTGGTTGATTTTATGTAAATAAGTGTCAAAATAGTAAGTTATAGATGTAAAATGCCTTATGAGGATATTTATATAAGATAATATTTCATTATAATATAATACCTTGTTAGTTGTCTAACAAGTTGTGAAAAAGATATAAAAAATATAAAAGAAGGGTCTCAGAGGGGTCAAGACTCAAACATAGGTGAAAGGGCTTAGCAGATACTAAATACAAAAGTGGAAAATAGTTCCACGTGGAAATACTATTGTACAAGTGGCATTAATGTCCTGAGGATCATAATAGATCAAAATTCAAGGATGACAGGCTAGGGGCCCCTGAGACTAGGAAAGGTGACCTGTGACTACTAGGGGTGTCAAAAAAAAGAAGAATAAAACATAGGAAAGATCAAAATACTAAAGATGACCATGAAAATAAGGACTTTAACCATCACTAAGACCCTTTGTGTGAAAGAGCAACAAAATAAATAGTACTTATGGTTGCTTGACCAAATTAGGGTGTTTACATTTGCCCCCCTTTTATTCTAGTAATGTAATGAAATAGAAGTAATAGAGTAAAAGAAAATATAAATGCCTACCTATACTTGTTTGTGTGAATGAAATATATATTTGGCCCATTTCTTAGCCAGAGAAGTGAATGATAATTGGAGTGTAACATGTGATAGGAAGCATATGATGTAAATGCCCCATGTACTAAAATTGATTGTGTAAATTAAATGCATAGAGAAACAAGTTTCACTTGCCCCTATTTTGAATTTGAGTAATGTAAATTGAATGTATTAATAAACAAGGATTATTTGGCCCCACTCTAAATATAAGTAATGTAAATTGAATGTATGGATAAATAAGGCTCGCTTGCCCCCACTTTGAATTTGAGTATGTAAAATGTATGCATGGATAAATAAGTCTCACTTTCCCCCACTCTAAATCTGAGTATGTAAATTGAATACATGGAGAAACAAGGCTTGATTTCCCCCACTCTAAATATAAGTAGTGTAAATTGGGTCTGGTGTAATGTTATGGATAAATCACTATAGATGACCTTGTCATCCAAACTAGGGAAAACCAAGTGATGATATTAGTGTAATCTAATGAATATGAAATTGGGGACTAAAAACATGTGTTTTGTATGATGCCCCCTAATCTTGATATCTAAGTGATGTACATTTGTATCCAAATATCTAAATAAACTAGAATACCTATTTCAAAGCTATATATCTACATAGAGTGTACATCTGAATACCTTTGTAAACCAAGGTAAACCTGTGTAGACATATGAACCTATATATATTAAAATTTGTGACTCTAAATGCTTATGTAAACTTGTGTGTTTATATATCTAAAAATATGTGACTCCAAATTCATATGTAAACTTGTGTAAACCCATGTGTCTCTATATCTAAATAAGATATGCATCTAAATGCCTATGTAAACTTGTGTAGAACCATATGTCTATATATTTGAATATGTTATGCTTATAATGCATGTGTAAACCTATGTAGACATGTATATTTGTATATCTGAATAAGTTGTGCCCATAAATAATTATGTAAACCTGTGTAGACCTATGTGTCTATCTCTTTGAAAGTTTATGACTCTAGATGCATGTGTAAACCTTTGTTTGAAAATATGAATGCAACTTTGTATGTCTAAATAAATATATGCATATTCGCCCCTTTTGGTGAGAGATATGAGATTGTGATGAGGATATATAACCAAAAGTGGTAATGATAGATTATTTTGGTGTTACTTGGTAAATATGATGATGTATTTGGTTTGAATAATGTATTGATTGTGTCAAAGTTGACAATGTAGTGTGTAGTTCAATAGGTACTTGTTCTTTTGCATGGTTAATATAACATTATTATTTTTGTCATTTTTTGGGTTTAAAAATGATGAGAGGATTGCTTTTACCAATTTTGGATAGAGTGTATCAATATCAAGTCCCATGTGCAAGAAATTGTTTGAAAATTAGAGCTATAGGTCTTGAGATGTAGCAATAACAAGAGAGTTGTATTAATTAGTGAAATTGGCAATAGGGGTAACCTTAATAGGGTGGCATTAGGTAAGTTTTGACATAAATAGGTCATTCTGAATCATTTACAATTTATTTACATTATTTGATTAGAAATAATTCTAAGTATGAGAGAGAGAAACATGACAAGGAGATAATATGCTAGTTTATCACGCTATGAGGAGGTCGAACCACATATCCAATCCAAGAAGGATGTTCACCTGGTAAGGGACCCTAAAATTTCTTCTTTTTATCATTTTTATTGTCTATTTTATTGATTTTTTTGCAGGACTATTTTTATCCTATTTTAGAGAAGTTATCACTAATGTCCCATTCTGGGCATTAATGGTTGTAGATATCAAATTCCTAACACTATTGTGTTGAAATTGTCAATCTTATTCAAAATTCTACAACAACACATAATTTGGCTAAAAATCATTAAAACATGCTAAAGGGTTTGAGTTTTTCATATACAAGTGTCGATTTCAGCTAATATATCCCTAAATGAGGCAATGCATTTTAGGTGATTATTATTTTCTCCCAAACTATTTCGAGTCAAAATGCCAAAAGCCTAATTTAACACTCTAAACTATTTAATTCTTATAATTCAAAATCACATGGCATGTGCATGTGTTATTTAATATCGGTAATGTCATAAATGGGGTATTGATCCATATACAATTGACACCTTCTTCTAATTATACTCTAGTCAGAATATGAACTAGTAACTTGACATTTTGACCAGTTTGATTAAGTGGATAACCAATTTCTAAAGAATTGCATAAACTTTAATTAACCTCACTTAATTAAATTAATCCAAATTAAGGATTTAAGTGGAAAATCCATGGAAGATATTGAAGATATATTAATTTTAAATTCATTTCTAAAATATGCATCATCTGGTGACATCATCAGTAGGGTGGCATCTATAAGCCATAAATAAAACAAATATCTAGTTTAAGCCCTTCCATGCCTCATTAATGCCCATTTATTCCAAATACTAATGAATCTATTTATAATTTGAGCCTCCAAAATTTAATTGATTCATGGCCACACATCTTGATCTCAAGATGGACAATCATGGTTGAGTTTGATCATTTCCAAAAATCTTTAAATACAATATTTCTCACTCATATTTTCAAGTTTCTTTAGTGTTATGTAGAATTCTCCTCATAAACTCCTTTTGTTTATTATTGGTATTCTTAATTTACAAAAGGATATCTTCACTATTGGAATGCATTTGATCAAATATCATGACCCTAGTTTCATTGGTACAATGAGAAATGATGGAAGAGCATGCCACTCATCATTGATAAAGACTTGGAGCACCAAATTAGGGGGCAATCACATTTTTTATCCACAATTGAAGGTGGGATGCTCTTGGGAAGGTTTGATGTTGTATTCCTTATTTCAATGGCTCTTAGTTTTCATTTGAAAAACCCCATGAAGGATTTGGCTTAGTTAGTTATGTTCTTTATGCTTATTTATGTCTTCTTGAGTAATGCATGATTTAAGTCACTTTAGATTCCATCTCTATATATTGGCATGCCCAATGGGACACGCACCCCACTAAGTTGCTCCTAAGACCTTTAAAACCATCCTACTAATAATTTTCATGAAAATTTTTGAGCTTCCTAACCAAAAAAGGTGAAAATTGGAAGCAAAGAGAGATTTTTATAGAAAGTGTGAAGTTTCCCTATGTAGTTACAGTTATGTTCTTTAGATTCATGATATTGTAGCAATATCTCAACTCACACAATTGTATTTTTGCCTCTCTTTTATCATTTTTGAATATAAATATTGATATGCTACTAACTATTTTTCTGTCTTATAGGAGCTATTTGTGATATTGCAATATCATGACTCTATAATTACATTATTGTAATATGATAATTATGTGAATCATGATATCACCTAACCATTAGCGATATTACATTTTGACTGCTTGTAATTAGGATGACAATTTTGATTTAGGTTTAAATATTGTAACTCTTAGAGTATCAATATTACTCTATGTTTAGTTATTTTTCACTTAAAATAGCAATTTTGTAGTTTATGCTCTATTTTCCTATAATTTACATTGTTGCACTTATAGTTATGATTTTTCAGATATGAAGTTTTGCTATATGTTTTGTGGTTTTGCACTGTGGAAACTTGAGAGAAATTTTTTAAAAAGTCTTTTGATCATTCATAAAAGTGCTTCAAGGTAGACATAAACCCTCTAAAAATTTTAGGACCTAAGTGAGGAAGAGGCACGAATTTGAGAATGATTAAGTCTTGAATAGTTTGATTTGGTATTTAAAAGGAATCTAGATGTTTTATGCTTAGTATGTTTTGTGAAAGTTTTTATAAATTTTAAAACTAAGGCCAAGTGGCCAAAATTTTCACAAACACTTCCATTTAGTGCATTAAAGTAAATAATTATTTATTTTGTTCTAGAACTTTTAAACTTGTTTATTTTTTTCAAAATGAAGGATGTGTGTATGCTCTCCCCTGTCCCCTTTAGGGAACTCAGGTGACCAAAATAACTCTTTCCTTAAATTTGTGCCTTGTCCAAAGGTGTGAGAAAAACATTGTTAAGGATATCCCCAAATCCATATGGTTTAGATGATCTAAACACAACCTTAAAGTATTTTCACTTTGTCATTTATTTTTATGTAACTTGGATTGTGAGAAAGATTTCATCACCTCCTCATGAGTTCTCTAGGGAAGAATTAAACTAGGAATTCATATCCCAGCATCATTTCAACCCCACTCCATGGTGGGGTATACTAATCAAGGGTGACTCTCTAGGATGTTTACTTGAGCAGTTATGCAAACTCTGTTAGTGGTACTCTAGCTCAGACCATAGGAGTAATTTAAAAATTACACTAAACTAAGCAAGTGATAGATGTGGTGGTTGTGAAAAGGATAAGGCATTTTTACAACAAGCCAATTGACATGGATCTAATTGATGTGAGTCATCTCTAATGTTAGCAACACTTGAGACCATCTAGATATGTATGAAAATTTAGTTTTAGAACAATGCCACTTACCATGGACATAATATAGGTCGAGTAGCCTAAAGTTTCATGTCATTATACAATCTCTTGTGAGAAGGGGAGTGTAAAAACCCTACTTATTCATGTGTTTGTATTTTTTGATTAACACTTAAAATTCTCTCAAAAATATGTATATAGATAGAATTCAATGGTATGATGTGACCTTGTCAATTTTAGGACTTTGGACATTATACTTAGTTATATTTTGTCTTTTATCCTTCACTTATTTGGTGTTATTGAGTCTAAAACTTATTTGAAAACCAAAACATGTCACAACCAAACACATTTTTTATCCACCATTTTATTTGAATAAGGAGGTGTTATGCTGACCAAATCAAAATCATTTCTTTGCTTATTCAAATCATCAAATGAAACATTTTATTTGTCTTATCTAAATAACATTTTTATGTTATCCATTTGAGTCTAGACCATTTTGAAAAAAACTTCAAGTACATTTTTAATTCAAATTCAGAATCTCACCTTTCTATGTTCTAGGCCAATGTGTTATTTGGTTCATTGTTTACACTTGGTTTGAGTAACTTGGGTATTATTTCCCATTTGGGTAAAAGATTTTTGTATATACTCAACATCCTTTTTTATCATTGTGAACTTAGGTTATCTTGTATTCGATCACACTTTAAGTTCTAGGACCATTCTATTTTCTATTACCATGTGGCGGTGTTGTGTTACACATTTGGTTTTAGTTTTATACTTGGGAGTTATTGCGTTTTTACATCTTGAGATTCTTAGTCCATATTATTACCTTCCTTATTAGAAAGACTCTCTTCTAATTTTTTAGTCGTAACTCATGAAAATTATACCTAGATTTTATAGTATTGATGTATCTTTGACCTAAGTTTGTTGTGCTTCTTGTACTTTAGGTTTCATAATTATCATAACCTCTTCAAATTTGATTATTTCAACCCACCAAAATTGATTAGTTTCGCAACCATTTCCTCTTATTGTGTGGTACTACACCACTTCTTTTATTATAGTCACTTTTTGCCTTGTCACTTATTTGGATAAAATCAAAAGACACCTTTTAAACATTTGTAAAAGACATTATAAAACTTGGAAAACATATAGAATAACCTTATAAACATGATATAAAGGTATACTTGTAGTGGGGTCTCTTATGGCCCTAGCTATGAGGAAGAGCATTTTTATGATGGACAAGACAATTCCATGGTATTTGAGGACACTCCCATGACTATAGAATCTAAAGAAGATTATTTTGAATATCAAACCCTAGAAGACAAAGATGAATCACTCCTAGGGTTTATTGAATATGGTGTCAGATTGTCATCAAACTTTCCTATGGAAAAATTACATACTTTGGTTAAGGTAGAAGAAAAATAATGAGAACAATACCTTGTTCATATTGAAAAATCAAACATTGCTTATTTTATCAAAGGAATGGAATCTCTCACAGAGTCAACACCTAATGATCAATATCTTGCCACCAAGATCAAGAAGATAAGTAAATGATATGCAGAACAACTTATCATAGACTTGACTAACTCTTTACCTACCACTTTAATACACAACAATGCTACCAAAGAACATGAGAATATGGTGGAGAAAATGCATCACACTTTAGTTGAGAACACACCTACGATGGATCATAGAGTCTCAATTGAACAAAAAATTCTTAAGAGGTTCTGCAACATGATTCAATAGACATGGAGCATATTTTTTTCAATCACCAAGAGCCTCTTGTTCCTTTTCAGAATCAAGGAAAAAAACATGGTACATATTAAGAAAATTATGCAAAACACTTTGGCAAGCTCTTCCCAACCAATGTGTACTTTAGTGAATCGACCATAGACTCCTTAAAATCAACAAAACACTTACAATTAAAGGGGGTAGATTTCAAGGAATGTATATCAACCCAAGAATTAATAGCTCACCTACTCAAATGAATGAATAAATCAAAACAAAGTTACAAAGCATAGGGTGTATATCCCTAATAAATCAATACAACAAGGGCACATACCACCCCAACATAATTATATTCGACTTATAAATGCACCAAACGTGTAAGAGTGGAATTTGATGAAGGAAATCGTATCAAGATTAGAGATGAAAAATTGAGTCAAGAAGTACAAACTTGACAACATATGCCCATATCCATTCTATTTTAGTATTCTCCAAGTATCACATCTACCACATTTTAAGGCACCCAAATTTGACAAATACAAAGGGAAGGGTGACCCTTGTGAACATATTCAACCATTTTTTATATTATTCCAAGAGGTATCTTATAACAACATTTATTTGCTTCACTTGTTTCCATGAAGTTTAACAAGACAATATTTATATTGGCTCCTTAAGATACCCAAGGGATTAGTAATAGATTGGAATGATCTATCTAAAATTATTATTAACCACTTCTATTATAATATTGAACATGAGTTAATTATGATCAACTTATGTAAATCCAAACAATGACATAGAGAAAGCTTTGCATCATACCTATAATGGTGGAGAACAATAGTTGGATGATTTCAACAAAATTTGTAAAACAAACAACTAGCTGATATATTTTCATAAAACCTACACCTACAATCTATGACTTGCTTGCACAAACACATTTAAATAAATTATAGATAAAGATGTGTAGAATGAGAAGATGTTTATCACTAAAGGCCTTTTCAATATTTATTCATAGGTTCAAACATCAAGTTAGACCCAATCACCTATTCAAACTTTTGTAACAAAGAAACCCAAGGGGTTTAATAAAAACAAGATCATGGTAGGAAATGGATTAATTTAATCAAGATATGTACACATGGTTCAGGATTCACCAACTCCAAATGTGCAATTATATCTACCTAATTCATAAACTACTTTGTAAAGATTCCTTCCATGAAAGGTATTTAATAATAAATATAGAGTTTTCATAAAACTAGGAGAGCATATTGAGGCTATGTTTCAAAATCTCATAGGAGCAAATCTAATTGTGTTGCCTATCCCAATGCCATTTCTTGAATATCAACCCAAACCCAAATTATATTAGGTAAATAAATTTTACAACTTTCATCATGTTGTTAATTATGGTGCCTATCGATGTGTTTAATTGTATCATCTCATTAAATAGTTGATTGAAAGTGATTAATTTGCAATAAAACTTGCCTCACAAAACAATAATTAGGATATGGGTATCTACAAAGATCCATTTCCTCAACATAATCAATAATCAGCAAGAAACAATCAAAACTAAGGATAAAATCAGTAGCAACATAACCAAGGCTATAATCCTAATCAGCATGATCATAATTAGGATCATAATACCCATGCTAATAACCTAGGTTATAATAACAATCCTTATGATTACAATAATACCATGGGGCATATTCCTACAAACCACATTGCCATTTTCACTAGTAAAGCTCGTGAGCCATCCCATGCTTCTCAAAGTACTAGGCCAATCATTATAGGGTCAATAACCTCCCCATCAAGTAATGCCATGTCGAGTGTAATCAATTCAATTATGCCTTAGTTTGCATAGGTTATTATTTTTAGACCCCTTTCTTCTAATTATAATGGCTCATTATCAACTCAAAATTGCACCAATGTAATTAGATGCATATGAGTCACCCTTTAAGGCCATTTTCCTTCATCTTATAATTATAATTAATCCTTTGTGTTTTAAATTTCACAATCACAACTATATGTTTGTGAGTTACTATGTAGGGCCCTTTTCCCTCTTCTCCCACTGGACCCAATGTGAACATTGTGCCTTTAAATCTAAAGTTGAACATTGTACCAGCCAAGGCTAAACCTTCACATGTTATTGTTGAAAATCCTTATAGTATCTTGGACTAACTGAAATAAAAAACCTATGCAAATTTCTATTTTAGATCTTTTGCATAAATTTGAATTCCATAGAACTATTTTGAATGACCTTCTTCAACAATCCACTATTTCCCAAGACATTGACCCTAAATAATTCTAAACACTTGTGGTTCATTTATCTTCATTTCAACATGTTACATTTGATCAAAAAGACATGTCCACTCTTGGTCCTAGTCATAACAACCCATTGTATATTGAGGTCATCATTGAAAACCATAAAATCAAGTGGGTTATTATAGATAATGGTTTAGGGTTAAACATAGTGTCTCTCAAGTTAGTATAGTGATTGGGTTATTCTACAAAGCACATCCATCCTAAGACAACTAAAATCAAGGCATACAATAACATAGAAATGAAATATTTTGGTACTATTTGTTTGCCAATCATTGTTAGGTCTAGGTCCCATCATACCTTGTTACATATTATGGATATTGAGTTTCCTTGTGACATACTTCTTGGTCATCCTTGGATCCATGAAGTATAGGTTGTCCCATCCACTTTACATTAGTGTCTAAAATTTCCCCATGATGGGATTGAATTCACCATTCCTATTGATCTATAGCCTTATTGATATTTCAAACATCTAGAGGCTAAATTTCATAATTATAATTATTCCCTAGTTCCAAATTCATTAGAAATAAGAATAAGGAAATAATTTTGCATCCACCCAAATCCAATTTATCAACCCTAGTGACCTTGCTTTCACTTCAGCTGATCCATTTCCCATAACCTTAGCAAAATAGGTTATTATAGAAGATGTAGACATTTCCACATGCTAACTTAAAGATTCCTTTCATATTGATAAGTTTCCCAACTCTCCCAAAAAATTTGGTAAACCCAAACCTTAAAAAATTCCTTGCAAACTCAACATTATTTGGAAAAATAAAAATGATTCATAGAAACCACCCATGGTATTTTTACCTATTTCTTCACCAAATTAGGATTGAGAAACTTTCATTGAAGGAGACTAGTTATATTCTAATAGCATTGTTGATTGTTTTCAGAATACAAAATATCCTATCCCTAATTAGATTATGGATAATTTTGATTATACAGGAAAATACCTTGGCCCATATGATCAAGGAATATTTTAACCTTTATCATCTATCAAACCTAATAGGAATCAAGGTCTTAGATTTATACCACCTAGGGGTGACCTCATGAATTTTGATAGTAATTCTTCTGAATCAACCAGAAATGAGACTCTTAGCAGTGACATAGCATCCCATTATAGTATTTATGATGAGCTTGCTAATATAGACTTATTTTATTCAAATTATATTATGACCATAACACCCCATTATTCCCTTTGCCTTTTCCATATTTGACTCATTGATTGGGACCACAAAAATTTAGTCATACACCTTGATGAATTATAGAATAAAGAATCTATTGCAGAGTAGATGGGCCTCAAAAATGGATTACCAACTGGTGATCATAAGTAAGGCTTTGATTTTTCTTTAGATATTTTTGCTTACTTTAGAGATTAGGAAAAAAAGTTGGTCATGAAAAAGATAAAACATCAATCTCTTCAAGTGAAAACCTCTTTGAGGTGCTTATTGGTTAGGGAAATAGTAAATAAAAAGACAAGCCCTTAAGTGAAAAATTATTTCAAGCACTCTTAGACAGGGAAGTTTTCTCAGCTCCAAGGGATGCACAAGGCCCATAAATTCATAGTTCCATGGCCAGTACCAACATCATGTCATAATAATAACAAGTCTTTAATCATCTTTCTCTTGACTTTATTGAATATATGCTAGTTGGCCATTACCTAAACTAGTGGATTTAGATTTAACACATTATCTAGAGCTTTGGGATGAATAACCAAAAACTGTAGAAGAAGCAAATGATCAGGATCAAATGTTTCCTATTATTCTAAAATATGGTTGTATTGTATAAAACACTATTAAAGTCAACCTAAGAGCATCTGATGATCCCAAAATGGTGTAACTTGGAGCTTATCTCATTGATGAGGAATGTGATCATATTATTACTATTTTGAGATATTTTATTGATATTTTTTCATGGGTATATTCTAACATATAAGGATTAGAACCTAACTTGGTTGTGTATTGATTTTTTATCCATTTAGATTCAAATATAGTTAAATATAAATTGAGAAAGATGCATCCATGCATCACTCTTTTGGTAAAAGTAGAACTAGAGAAATTATTAGGAGTAGGCTTCATCAGACCATTAGATTATTCTGAATGGACATTAAATATAGTTCTAGTTATAAAAAATACATAGGGTATATGTATTTATATTAATTTTAGAGATATCAACAAAGAATTACCTAAAGAATCCCAATATTGACATGATTATAAATTCTACTATTGGGTACACGATGTTATCCCTCATGGATAGATTTTATGGATACAATCAGATCAAGATAGCTCAAGAATACTAACACAAAACTATGTTTACCACACCATTGGGAACATTATATTATCAAGTCATGCCATTTGGATTGAAAAATGTTGGGGCCACTTATTAGCATGTTATGACTATCATATTCTATGACATGATACAAGATATTGTTGAAGACTATGTTTATGACATCCTAGCTAAATCAAGAACACTTGTTGGACATCTTGATGTTCTTTAGAGAATCTTCAAGAGATTTCATGAGTATAAGGTTCATCTAAATCCTAAAAAGTGTGTCTTTGGCATCACTTTAGTAAAATTACTAGGGTTTATTGTATCACAAATAGGGATCGAAGTAGACCCTGATAAGGTTAAGGCCATTGTTGAAATGCTTCCACCTTCCAATCTCAAAAAACTCCGTAGCCTATAAGTAAAGATCGAATCTATTCATAGGTTCATTTCATGATTAGTAGATAAAGTCCACCCATTTACACATCTCTTAAAGAAAGGGGTCACATTTCAATGTGATCATGAATGTCAATAAGCATTCACAAAGCTCATAACATATTTGGCCAAACCACTAGTTTTGAGACTACCAACACCTAGACAACCATTACTTATTTATATTTTAACAACTAAACATGCACTAGGGGCACTCTTGTACTAGCATCAAGTTAAAGAACATGTAGATTATTATTTAATTTGCACACTGGTGGCTTATGAGCATAATTACATGTCTATTGAGAGGGCATGTTTAGCTATGGTATTTTCATCCCCAATGTTACGAAACTATATGTCGAACAAAAAAACTACTATTATTGCTAAATTGGACTCTCTCAATTTTTTATTATCCAAAGCATCTCTCACAAGCCATATGGATATATGGGTCATGTTCTTAAGTGAATTTGTAGTTGAGTACCAGAATAAAAAAACTATAAGGGGGAGTTTATTGATGATCAACTTGTAGAATCCCCTATTATAGACACTCAACCACTCAAATTTGATTTTCTAGATGATTCTATTATGATAATATAAGTACAACATGAGATTAAATAATGAAAACTATGCTTTGATGCCCCCTTTACATCGTATAGAACCAAGGCCATCATTTTTTTATTACACCAAAAGGGGATCTGATTCCCAAAGCATTTCATATCAATTTTCATTATACCAACAATATGGCTGAGTTTGATGCACTTATTGCATAAATGCATATTACTTTATAGTGAGATATCCAACATTTAATGGTCTATGGGAATTCCTAATTGATTATCAATCAAACCATAGATCAATATTAGACTAGAGATGACAAGCTTGTTCCCTACAAGCATATTATGGATAATCTCAAGACTCATTTTAAATCCCTACAATTTCAACAAGTACCATAGGACAATAATAGATCTGTCGATGTAATGAAAATAATTGGGTCCATGATACAGATTGATAGTAGTGGTAAATAGTATCATTTTCTCATTAAAAATTTTATGTAACCTACTTATGTCTTTTCAGATTCAAAAAGGGTATGCACCATTGTTGGTCCCAATCCCCCACCTAAATTACGTTAGTTTGAAATTGGTGGTTTTGTCTTGAAAGAGAATTAAAAGAACATAAATTTTGAAAGCAAGAAGAGGGGTAAGTTCCAACCTAATTGGTTGGGCCCATATGCTATCATAATAAACTATACATCAAGGGCATACTCAATAGCTACTCTAGATGGTGAAGAAATCCTAGAACCCATGAATGTTATACATCTCAAGTGGTTTTATGATTGATATCCTTTTGAACCATTATCTACAAGACCCCTTCACTGGAGGCAACTTGTGCTGAAGTCATTTTATTCCACTATTATACCCTAGATAATCCTATCTTGGACCATATTCATTTTGACCTACCCTAGACCATTCTCACAAGAACTATATTGTTTTACAAATATGGAAAATTGAAACTTTAGAATGTTGTCACTTTAGATCATTTCTATTCCATCTTAATTCTTTTATCCCACCCTGGATCATCCTATCTTAGACCCTATTCATTTTGTCTTGTTTTATCCTAGAATGCTCTACCAAGAACCACATTCTTTTCGTACCTTAAACCATTATAACCTAGATAGATCCATCCCTTGACCAATTATGAATCTGATTATGACTCATAGGAATTCTAGACAAATCTAATGCCAGTTCTACAAATTAGTTTAGCTTTGACAGTATTTTTCAACTTCCTCTTACAAACAAGTGAACATGGATATATTAACACATGGTTTTTGCCTATTTATTGGGACTTTAAATTTATCTAGCATCACATTATTTTATTTTATTATTTTTTTGTTGTTTGGTAAGCATTATTTCCTTAGAAATATATTATCTACCTCACCTATTTGTGCGCATGGGTTGTTGTAGTTGACTTTAGATATTATTGGAACTTCTACTCTTGGATGTGCATCTCCTTGATTAGTTGGTTCCATGTGCCATTATTTATATTCATGCTTCCCCATTTCATCAATTTTAGCTATTTGAAATCTTACTTTTGGACATGCATCTCCTTAGCTAGGTAGTTCCCTAGACCTTTTGTTAAAATTTCATTTTTATTGCTTAACCCAAAAACATAAAAACATTAGAAAACTAATCAACAAAACAAACAAGAACATTGTCTTACATTTCCTTTTATTCTTATCTCATTATCTTATTGTTTTACAATCACTCATTTGAATGCTCTCATCGATTTATGAGTCTATTTCCTTATTTTATTCTACAACATCAATCGTGTTTTCTTATCATCACTTTTCTTTTATCTTATTTTTCATGAGAACTAAATTTGGCCTAAATTTCATGTTTGATCTCAAATTTATGGAACTATATAGGCAACATCCACTTATCTCATACGTTTGGAGTTAGTTGATCCACCCCTTCTTTTTCTTATTTCCCCTCACTTGGTTTGTCTTATTGTTCCCCTATCACTTGGGGTAACTTTGTCTCTTTTGTTCTTGTTTTATTCTTCTAGTCTCATTATTTCTTAGGTTAGGGGTCACCCTGTTGCAGATAGTAACACCTCTATTATAGGTGTGTAAACAATTATTTTTTACTTACACTAAAATTGTGATTAACTCTTCTTTGTGTGTGTTTGTTTGAATTTTATTATTATTTTGATGTGCTTTCTTGTCTCTCTATTTATTTTGTCAATCATTTGTTTATTTTTATTCTTTTTATCCTTGTTATTTTTGGTCTTTTATGTTAATATTTCATCTGTTATTCTTATTTTTTTCAATTACATCTTGTTACTACATATGGATCTTGATTATTCAAAAATTGCTTTCATCTTGTTTATTAAGTTGTTCTTGCTTTGATTTTGTACATTCATGTTCCTCTTTAAGTCTTGATTGTTCATATCAAGTTTTTAAGTTGGGTTGCATTTATGTTTTAATTGTCTCTTTGTTTTTTTTTTAATGTAAATACTTGTAAATCTAGTATTGGTAGTTCTTATCATTCTCCTTAGTTATAAATATTTACATTTGAACTAGCTCATTACAATAGAAATAAAATGTCATTATAGGTTATTCATGTATATGATGTATAATTTACTTTTGCTAAAGTAAGCACTAAGTGCTTTGGATCCCAAGTCTAAAGTTCAATGCAAATCTAAAGATAAGCTCTCAATACACCATTCCTAACACAAGACTCTGAAACACATGCATCTCTTGGCATATACTATGAGTCTAATCAAACCGTGGTCTAGTTTTATTATATTTTCCATTTTCTCCCATTTTTGGGTGATCTACATTGGTTTGAGTTTCATCTAGACTATGTAGGCAACACTTAGATACATGACATATCTCATGATTAGTTTTATTATATTTTCCATTTTCTCCCATTTTTGGGTGATCTACATTGGTTTGAGTTCCATCTAGACCATCCTCATGCTTCTCATCATCTCTTTCATCACTTTGTGCATCCTCATATGCCTTTTTGTGTGGTTATTTTAGTCTTTAACACCCTTGTATTTGTATTTTCACTCATCATATTTAATATATGAATTTGATTATGTCCTTGAGCTATGCTTTCCAATTTACCCTTTTGGGGAACCATATTTAGACCAATCATCAATCAAATAAACTTTTTTAGGGCAAATTAATTATCACTGATCAAAATCAACCCTACAAGGGTAATATTTCTTTATCAACTGATCAAATTTGCTCTATTAGGGCACATGATTATTTCCTTTCTCTAAAGCAATGCTCTCATGGTTCTAATTCCAAGCTCTGTAGCTTTTGCCCTCATTCTGATAATTTTGAAGTGTGCAACTTATTTTGGGATCGATAACTCCCTAAGTTCATAACTTTCACCCTCTTGTGGGTATGGTAAAGTATGTCACTTATGGTTTAGGATTATATCCTTCCCACTTCCCCCAACCTTGGGGCCCATTATATTCGATTATATTTTGATCATTAAGAATGAATGCATGTAAGTATTAACTCAATATGGATCTAATCTCATCCATGGGTTAAATTCACTCTTTCTCTTTTTGAGAGTTCATCCCTCTCTTTCATCCTCATATGTCATCTCGAGGAGGCATCATATGTCATTACCTTCCAAATTCTTCTTGATAACTATTTTCTTTGAAAAATCATTGCTTCACCTGAGTGTTTCACCATGCCTTCTCAAATGAGGGAAAAATGTAGACATCCAATTCCTAACACCATTATGTTGAAATTATCAATCTTACTCAAAATTATGTAACAACACACAATTTGGGCCAAAATAACTAAAATTCACTAAAGGGTTTGAGATTTCATATACAAGTTCTAATTTAGGATAAGGTATCCCTAAATGGGGAAATGCATTTTATGTGATTATTAGTTTTTCCCAAATCATTTTGAGTCAAAATGCCAAAAGTGAAATTTGACGCTTTGAACTATTGAATTCTTATAATTTAGAATAAAATGGCATGTGCATGTGTTATTTCATGTTGAAAATGTCATAATTGGGGTATTGGTCTATACATAAATGATACCTTCTAATTATACTCAAGTCAAAATATAACCCAGTAACTTAAAGTTTTGACTAGTTTGATTAAGTAGACAACCAATTCCCAAATAATTACATAAAATGTAATTAACCTCACTTATGAAAAATTAATCCAAATCAAGGGTTTAAGTGAAAAATCCGTGGAAGACATTAAAGATATATTAATTGGAAATTCATTTCTAAAATCTACATCATCTAGTAACATCATCAATGGGGTGGCATCCATAAGCCATAAATGAAATAAATATTTAGTTTAAGCCCTCCCATGCCTCAGTAATGCCCATTTATTCCAAATATTAATGAGGGTATTTATAATTTGAGCTCCAAAATTTAATTGATTCATGTCTGCACATCTTGATCTCAAGATGGATGGTCATGGTTGATTTTGATCATTTCCAAATATCTATAAATATAAGGTTTCTCACTCATCTTTTCAAGCTTCTTTAGTGTAAACTTATTATAAAGAATTATCCTCACAAGATCCTTTTTTTTAGTATTATTATGCTTAATTTTCAATAGGATAGATTCACTATTGGCATACATTTGATCAAATGTCATGAGCCTAGTTTCATTGGTGCATTGAGGGATGATGGAGGAGCAAGCCACTCATCATTGATAAAGACTTGGAGCACCAAATTAGTGGATAATCATGTTTTTGAGTTAAATTTGAAGGTGGGATGATCTTGGGAATGTTTGATGTTGTATTCCTTCTTTAAATAGCTCTTAGTTTTCATTTGTAAAACCCCATGAAGGAGATAACTTAGTTAGTTATGTTATTTATGCTTATTTGATTTTTATTAACTAATACATGATCTAAGTCACTTTGGATTCCATCTCTACAATGACCAAATCCTAGCACTACTATCTAGAGTGTGGCAAACTATCTATCACCACTATCATATGGGTAGTGTTTATGTCTACTATGCCCCAAATATGGTGCTCAACATTGTTGACTAATTTATAATTCATGTTCTTATTTTTTGGTTGTAATTTCATAGGTTAATGACTATATGAGGTACTTATATACAGTTAATATAATGGAGACTATACAAGGTTTTCCCATAGATGATGTTGAGATAGAGGTCCTTGAGAGAGTAATCATATAATATTTTTCTTTCCTACCCTAAGATAAGCATATGATCACTGCACTATATGAGAGGTGAAATGCAAACACTTTAATATTTTGGCTACCTATGAGTGAGATGACTATGACATTGGAGGATGTATATTTGATCTTTTGGTTGCCAATTTATGAGCAATAGGCTATATTGTAGGAGGCTACTAGTCCTTGATCTATACAAAAGCATCTAGGTACTTTTTGTATACACATAATATTTTTAACTTTTATTGATTACTTACACTTGATATCTTATAGGAACCTATCGAGTCTCGATCTCTCTGAGTGCATACCTTAAGGGGTGCACCAAGAAAGGGATGGGTAGATCATCAGTGATTCATAATATTGGTGTTCCTTTTTCCACTTTCCATCTATTCACTTGTCTCCTAAAACCATTTACCCTAAGCTTATTCTTCTTAGTCCTACATATTCTAGTCTTTTCATCCTTTCATTACTCCTTTTCTTGCCTTAACATTATTTTTTACTATTAGTTATACTGGGTCAATTGGGTCAACCTAGTACATTTTAGAGGCATTCTTTACTTTCTTGGTATGTTAGCCTTTTAGCTGACCTATCATAGACCTAGTAAATTATCCCTGAAAACACACTAGGTTGACTGGGTCGACCCTGTACAACTGACATTATTGAGAGGATTTAGGGTAAGATATGCTTATGTATACAAGGTAATTTCCAACCATTTCATAAGATAATAATTATTAGAAAATAAGTGTGAGAAAACATCTGCTTATTGACCATTATACTTAAGGAATAAAGCTTAGGGTTCCATACTTTCTTTGGAAATATGGATCTTGTCTTGTGGAGAATCCTTTTGGATGTTTAGATAGGTTGTGCATCCTAACATTGATTTATCTCGGTTATCCTTGCATACCACAAAAATTTCTTGTGAAACACCTTGTCCAAGGGATAAATTTAGGCTCAATGGGTTCATCTTTAAAGGTAAGTATTCCTAACTTTATTTCTCCTTTGTAAGAGTAGATAGATAATGCATTTGTATTCTTCTCTCTATGTATTTAAGATTTTGTATAAATTGATGTGAGTATATGTCTTTCAATACATGTTTATTCTAGTTTGTTTTATTGTTTATAACCCCTATTTTTTCCACAAGGTTTGGTGTGCACTAGATTAGAGTTTGCTTTCTTTTTATTAGAATAGAATGAACATTTAAAACCGTAGGACTCCATTAGGGTTATTGTGCGATTGTGTTAGACTGGAGGCTTTGGAACCCTTCCTAGCATGATGTGTTGTCACAAGTGATACAAGTGATCCCCTAATCAAGTCTATTAGATCCCCATATTGGCCATGCTCTCGCTTAATAAGTGTATCCCAATTAGAAGTGTAGAATGTGATCTATCTTATCTGATCTAGGATTAATTCATAGATAGGATGCATTTCCAATTGTATACATTTTCATGATCCTAAAGTGAACTAAACCTTGTATGATTTGTTCAATTTTTACCTTCATTTATTTCATATATTTTGATAATATATTTTGACATTCTAGATCGATTATGTTGACCCATCTTTTTATCTTCGTGTGTAGGTTATAGGAATAGATAACTAGATTAACCTAGTTGACCTAGTATAGGTATATAGCTTTTCAGACACCCAATGCAACCTACTAGGTCAACCCAGTTGACCCCTTATAGTTTTAACACTTTTCAAAAGGTTCTTGTATAGCTTAATCAATTTTATCGACCCAATTTGTAGGTTTTTCAAGCATACTTCTAGTTTCTAGACCAACAATATTCTTCATTACATCTTTGATCCACCAAGGTTCCTTTATAATTATCTATTTCTCTCTTTTTTGTCTTTCCTTTCATATTTTATAGTCTTTAAAACTGCCCTTGCATAGTCAAGTGGATCAACACTGTTGACCCAATTCTATGTTATATGTGTTATCTGAAATAACTAGATTAACATTGTTGACCTAGTTCATTTTCAAGCTTTACTTATGTAGTATAGGTTCAACCATGTCAACCATGTTTTGTATTTTATGCATATAGTGTTCACACTATACCTTTTATCAAAGTTGGAATTAACCTCATATCTATTAATAATTAGCTCACACTTTATTTCCATGTTGCTTGCATGCTTATAATAGTACACATAGTCTAATTAGGGTATTTTTAATTTATCACTTAGTTTCACTATTTATATTTTATGCACAAATGACCAAATCACATAACATAAACAAGTACTTTAAACATTTATCTAACCTAGGATAGCCTACTTATCTTCATCACCAAGGGGGAAATCAAATTGATGCTCTGGTCAAGTATAAGGCATGGTTAGTGGTATATTTTGGCTGAACACCCGACACCCTTATCACTACAGTGTGTGAAGTGAGGGGGTAGGCATTAATACCAAGCCTCTATAATTTCCACTACAGTCCCTTTCAATCCAAACTACCTAAAACCATCCTTAGATTATTATTTAGTACCTTGCTTATAACCAACTTCCAATCACATCTTAATAATCCAATAAACATTCAATTTGACTAAGTAATTATCTTTACTTTTCAAGTTGATTTATTGCTCTTTACTTAATTTTTTCTGAAAAACCTTACATTAGCCAGCATTGGTGTAAGATTTTATTTTATGTGCTTTGATTGAATTGGCTAGCGTTAATCCAATTTACTATCTATTTCCTTTCAATACTTACTAATTTTCATTACTTTCAAAGTTATCTTATTTCATTTTGTAATCTATTTTTAGGATTCTTAAGTTCCCAATTTTTTTTACTGGATTGACCCAGTTGATCCAATGCTTTTTTTGCCTTCTATAAACTGTACTAGATCGACCTAGTTGACCCTGTATAGTTTTACAGTCCTTGTTTTTATATTGGGTCAACCTAGTCGACCCTATACTATTTTAGTCACCTCTTTTGAATTCTTCTTTCTCATTTCTCTTTTTCCTCCTTCATCATGGACTTTTTATTTGGTGATGATACTGAGTTACAGTCAACATATATGATGAACTTTACCAATCCTAATAGGGTCTCCCATAGATAGAGTAGAGATCCTCTTTTAGATGCTAGTAATGTTCATATTTCCACTTGCACAATGAAATATGGTACCCCTCCTAATACCTATTTGTATCATAACCCTCTTTTATTAGAAGATCAACCTGAGTTAGAGTATACTCTTGAGATGTTTTTCTTAATTTCTAAATTTCCTCAATAGAGAGGAAAGGATCCTTCTACCATTTATAACCTCATGATTAGTGGTCAAAATGAAAATCCTCATTCACCTACTCCTAAATTTCATATGAGATTTGGAAGTATCACTTTATTTGGTTCTCAACCTCTTCCTTTAATTTTGATTCCTTATTATGTCATGACTTCTTCTTCTCTTACCTCTTCTACCTCCATGCCTAGTATCTCAACTAACATGGTAGGTTCTACATCTAGTGGGCCTCTCATAAGGTATACCATCCTTAATCCTTTTATTATTTCATCTATTGATACCCAAGGCAATCATTATTTTAGTGTGTCTTCCTCTCAACCATTCAGTAGTCCATCTTTTGCTTCACAAGTAAATTTTTCCAGTAGTGCCTCTCATTCTCACAATTCTTCTCAAGCTCATATCAATGTTAATAATGATACCCAAGCCACTAATAAAAACATAAATACCAATTTTAATGCTTATAATTTTAATCAAATACATCAAATTTTGTTACAAACTCTAAACCAAATGAATACCTTTCAAGCTCATAACATATATCAAGTGATGAGAATGCAAAACCACCTCCTTAACCTTCAATCTCATCCACAACTAATGGCTTGGGACACACATAAAAAAAATTCTCCCCCTCATCCTCTTTGAGATTCTCAAGGAAACCTCATTCCTAAACCTCCTTTAGTCAATAAAACCATCAAACATATACAAATAAACCTCTCACTACTCAAATTGTCAATATTGATATAGGAGGTATAACACCTACAAATTCGTATAATGGGTGAATTGATCCTATCCTTCACCTCAAAACATTTGGAAATATTTACAAGGATTGGTTCAAATTAAATATCTTTTCTACTATAAAAATCCTATCCAAAACCTTGATAGGCGATTCCTTGGATTGGTATAATCGACTTAGATCTCTTTCCATTTTTAGTTTGGAGGACTTAGTAAATTATCTAGTTCAAGAATTCCAAACTAATGATCTTCCTAAAAAAATTTGTCCCATTTCATTAATTGTATACAACATGAGAATGAAACTTCCAAAGACTTTGTTAAGAGATCAAATACTTTGTCAAATAAATGTGAACATAACATGGTGGATGATAATATTTTTCATCTCTTTGCAAATTCCCTTTTTCCTAAATTATAATATCGAGTCCACACTCTCTCTCCATGTACCTTGGGATAGGCTATTAACCAAGATAAAATACAATATTTTTTAATGCATTAGTTTGAGCCACCCAACCTTTTATGAGCCCTCATTTATTACTTAAGAACAAAAATTGTAATATCACCAATGATAGTGTTACCAATTTTTATGACACCATTCACAATGTTCAAGCTATCATTCATAATCATTCTTCAGAACCAGCTTCTCTCAAAAATATACTAATCCTCATTTTTATTTACACAATAACATTAATTTTCACAAACCTTTATCCTCAGATAAATTTCTTAAGTGTCTACATAGGCCTCTTCCATGAGAATTTGACCCTACTCATCCTATGAAATCTTGGTATGATCCTAACAAGTTTTGTTAGCTTCACACTATTTGGGGTCATTCTCATGAGACTTATAGACAAATTCATGATTTATCTATGGATTTTCTTCTTGTACTTGATTTTGATCATGATTCCATTATCCATAAGCATTAATAAGCCTATAAGATTGCTTTTAAGGACTATAAATCAAATGACAAAACTCAAGCCTTGAATCAAGCAAATGCTCATTTGGCTAATCATCAACCTATCCAAGCCAATCAAGACAAACCCACCCCTTCCTCTAATAACGTAGAAAGTCTTATTGAACCAAATTTCAAAAAAAATGTGGTTAGCATGGCTAATTGAAAAGGGTGGTGGATTTCATTGATTCCTAACCCATTTACACTCATCTTTCCCATAAGAAATATCGTGTTATCTAGGATTCTTCTCCATCTCATTTAAATGAGTTAGATAAATAAGACCTTATCAATTTTAATGATCCAATTTATGATTCTCCCTTAGATAACACATCCTATTCTATTTCTACCACTCTTCCATCATCTTCCAATGTTAATGATAATCAATATTCTACTAACACTTCTTCTAATTCTCAAAATCAACTTAAACCAACTATTTCATCATTTTAGCATAATTTACCACCTTTTTCTAATCCTTCTTCTTTTTCTTATAAAAAAATTCCAATGTACTTCAGTTCTTCCTTTTGAGGACCTCCTTAACCATTACACACCTATATCTAACAACCTTCTTATGGGCTAGGATGAGTGGGATCACATTGTGGAGATTACTATTCTCCCATCCCAAATTCCATTCCTTGATCTTATGAGGACTTCTCCATGTCATATAAACTACCACATGCAAATTTTATTTGAGATGAATGTCCTTCATCCTCCCCTAGCAAGATATGAGGTAGATTTATCTAGTTCCAAAGATAGTAATTTACAATAATGTGAAGAGATGTCTATCCACATTGACAAGACCATAGACACTTCTCTTTCTCTAAAATTTCTCATAGCTTCTATGATTCTTGATGAGATTATGCTTCATGTAGATGCTCCTCATTTATTAATTATCATCCAAATCAGTGATATCCAAGTTGAGCATGCATTAACTGATAAGGGTTTCATCACATGTGTTTCTTCTCTTGATTTCATTAAAACTCTTTGGTATTTTGAAAGAAATCTCAGGTCTACACATAACACATGTCAAGGATAGGATAGAAGTAAAATGCCTCCTCTAGGTTGTGTGTGGCTTCTCATTACCATTACACCTATCACCATTCATGTGAAGGTGATGATATTTAATTTTCCCCTTTCTTATAACATCTTTCTTGGTAAGTTGTTTACTCACTACATGAGAGCTATCACTTCTTCCACCTGCCAATGTGTTAAGTTCCCTCATAATGGATCCATTTACAAGATTCAAGGTGACACTAAACCTTGGAATTTTCAATAATTCCAAGACTATAATGCCTTCAAGATTTCTACTCTTGAGCCTTTTCCAAGTGTTCTATTCCATGAGTCTCAACATCTCAACTTTCCTATCAACTCAACCTATGGTTACAATGCTCATCCCAATCTCATTGATAACATTCCTCATAATCTTTTAGATTCTGATGATGATGAGCTTGATGAGATTAACTTAAATATCAAAACATATGATCTCTCACCTCATCTCATCTTGTAGCTTCCTAATTCCTTGCAGCCTCATTCTTGCAAACCTCCTTGTGATGACATTCTTGTAGTCTTAACCAAGACTAGAAATTCTATTCACCATGCTTCATCATATGACAAGGTTATTCCTACTTGTGTCATTGATCTTCACACCCTAGATTATGATGATGGTTATTCCTTAGATGATCCATAATTAGGTGATCTTTCCCAAGCCTATGATGTTGAGATTGTCCATTATCATTCTTCTTTACTTGAGTTTTTTTATGCATCCCATCATTTTACTTCACTTATAGTTCCTATTTTTTTATTTTTTCCCCTTTATCATAGGATAGAGATGGCATCAACACCTCCAATTTCTAAGGATCCACATAGGAATATGCTCATGAATCATGTTATGACCAGGTTTTACCACTTTTCTAAGTTCCTTGACTCTCATCATTGGTTTACCCTTGAGGTTAGTGAAACCCTCCTTAGACCTTTTGTAGATCATGTCCCTTAGTATATCTTGTTATAGTTGATCATGTTCCTGAGTCTATTATAGTTGATCCCATTATTGCTCTTACTATTTTTGAGTCTACCCTTTTTTTTTATACAATGTCTCCTCCCATAGAGCCTAGTTCCATTCCTTCCTCATCATCACCCTCCCTTGGTGATGGTTTTCTTCCCTTGCCTGAGATGGATCCCCACCAAATGGGTTGATGAGTGTTCTTTGGATTCTTCCACTCTTTTTTTACCTCTTTCCATGAGTTCTAATAAAACCACTCATAAGCATATCTATTACTTCCATGGGATAGATAACCATTCTTCTACCCATTATTAGAAGTTGTGAAAATATCTTGATACCTTTCATCCTTCTTCCTCATCATCAAACAAAGATATACCTCCGTTAAAAGAACTTTTTGAATATTTTCCACTTATGGTGAGTTATATTTTCTCTAGCATCTATATCATACCCATCACATTGATTATTGTCACATATTACAACAACATCTCAAAGATCACCTTATAACCATTCTTGGACCTTCTATCACTCCTCCCACAGGTCATTCCCATAAGAAGGTTCCTCCTGCTTATCCCATGGCTTCACCTCCCATGGTTCCATCACCTCATGTGGTCCCTTCACTACATTTTATGCCTCCACCTATGAACCTTCCCTCACTCGTGGATCCTTCTCCACTGATGATTCTTTCTTCTCCCATATATCCTAGTTCCATGCATTCTCCTGACTAGCCTTTGCCTAATTTTCATCCTCAACATGATCCTTTGAGCATTCCTACTTTTTCAATTGAGGAGATTATAAAATACGTATTTGGCTAGTATTCATTGAAGATTGATGAGACCTTAGCAACAGTTTGATTATAGCTTCATAAATATTTATTTGATGTATTAGATAATATGTGTGGATATATTTACCAATATTTATGAGCAAATGCATGGTGATTTCATATTTATATTTATATTTATATTGGACATGTGATCCAATATTAACTTTTATCTATTATATCATTTGACACTGTGTTAAATTTATGCTTATCTTATATCATGATATTACTTGTTTTATTATATCTTGCTTCTATTATCATTTATTTTTTCATATGATCATCTTTTCTTTCTCATTGCTTTCCCTTCCCTTTTTCTAGAGTTTTTCTCAAAACTTTCTTTCTTGTATCTTTATGATTTTTTTGATTTCTTATCCTTATTTTTCATAAATAATTTTTCATGGTGATATGGTTAGACTTACCCTATTCCCCTTGGTTATTATCTCCCTTTACCATGTGACTAGCTAGTAAAAAATCTATCACATTATTTTCTCCTCTTAATGGTCCACTCTGGATCTCCTTTTTCCCTATTCCTTTTTATGAAAACTAAGCATACACATGGTTGAGACTTGAGAACACATGTTAGTTCATTGTTAAGCCTAAGTATCCTAGTCAGTCTTTATCTTTGGTTACTTATCTTCCTTTAGCCTTATCCTACAACTCATTCATGTGTATCACTATCTCTCTCATGATTGGTCATTCCAAACTTGTATGGAGGAGGAATATTAAAAAGCCTTCAAAATAAAATTAAAAGCCAAATCATTTTAACAAAAGGCAATGATATCAAAAGGCAAAAATATTCTTAAAAGTCTAGTCACACTAAAATAAATTATTCAAAGCACATCTCCTTCTTCTATTCAAAGCTCAAAGTCCATAGTTGGCCTCATGGTATATTTGAGGTCCTTTGGGGTGCAATAGGCTAGTATATTAGAAGAGGATAATAAAAAAATATTTTAGTGCTACCTACTTTCTCATGTAAGCACCCAATCTTTTCTATAGACCTATGGCTTTGTAAGGGGTCCTGAAGAGTGGGGAACACATTGTGGGAAGGTAGGTCCATTTTTATTTTATTGTACCAATTTTCCTTCATGAGTTGATCTTAGTAGCACACCTATTTACCTACAAATCTTTGTGTCTATAGTGAGCAGGTTTCCTTTGTACATAGATGACCACTAGTTAATTAGTGTCTTCTCATGTTGTTAGTATGCATATTGCCTCCTAAGGTCTTCTCATAAGATGCCTAAGTCTTGATTTTTCCACTCACTTTTTCATTATTTATTTCCCTTATAATTCCTCTTGAGAAATTTGTTGTTTGGTGTATTGATCACTCCTTTTGGGATTTCATTTATGAGTTACATTATAAAACCATGGATAGGACCCAACCATCCTCAAAAATTACCATATTTTCCTTCCTATTACCCACATACTTTATTACTTGATTTTCTTGCTTATTACACCCCAGTGGTATTCTCTTTGTCAAGTTGTAGTGTAAGGCCATAGAGAGGACCTGGCCATCCTCAAAAAAATTTCCAATACCTAAGTCACCATCCAAATTACATGTGTCAAATTTGAGATAAGATTTGATTGACTATGAAATTACACATCATTTTACATGCTTACCATCTTGATATTTAGTATGTTTTATGCTTACTTAATTTTTATTTCACCTTTTTATCTTATTATTTTATGTGTACATGTAAGATTTCAACCATTTTATTAAATTTTTCATACTTCCCAACTTGAATTAGTATGACCAATTTAAGAATAATCTTTTGCAATTTTGTTTTTCTTTCATACTTCCTAGCATGATTTAGTATGATTGATTGATGTAATTAATTTGTTTTTATTACCATTTATGCCCTTTTGCATACCTTCCATTTTATTACTTTGTTTCATAATTCCCAACATGATATTTAATATGATTTACTTGTTTTAATTTGGTGAAAACATCTTTCACATTGGTTTAAAAACAAATTTCTTTTTACCATCTTGTTTTGCTTTTTCTTAGTTCTTTATACTTAGTCATTTCTTGTTATTACACATTTTCCATCTTGAAATAGTGTGTAATGCATTTTCTTGATTGATTATATTTTTCCAAGTCCTTTTCCCTTGTTTCCTTTTAACCATACATGTGTCTTTCATAATTCTAGAAAACAAAACACATATCATATATTTCCTATAGCATATACAACAAAGCTAAATACATTTGATAGAAAGAAATATATCCTAAGCATATATAGCCTCAATCATAATGAGCAAATAGAATAAAACATAATGACAACATACACAACCAAAAATAATATGCTAAAATTATTTATATATATCTAAGGATTTTTATACAAAAAATACAACAATATACAATGCCCCAACTCTATGGCTAAGTCCCATCCTATCTATCTCGTAGCCTAGCCATGATACCTAATGAGGTCTTGGTCTGAATCATTTGAATGGTATGCTAAAAAGAGGTTATCTAAGATTTAAACCTCTCTACCTATCCCTATAGGTGTGTTGCTTACATATGTGACTCCATCAGATGGCTCTAGATCTCTGTCATCTATGCTACTATAGCTAGATGTACAACTTTATCATCTACTATGGCATACCATACTATAGCTCCTTAAAACCCATTAGTGCTGGTGGCTACATCCTCTCCCTCTACACCTGTATCTACCTCACTACCTTTCCAACTAATTTGAACTAGCTCACCTAAGTTGGGGTAGATGGTACACTCAAATCCTCCAGTGTTGTGGGGTCGTATTATTGTAGAGTCTCATCTAAGATGTCATACAATATTAAAATCAATAGGGACTTCCATCTCTCCTCCTCATTATAACCTACACCTAAAAAATCACACAAGATGTATATTATATCACTATCATATCTCATAATATCTATCTATCTAAGCAAAACTTAAGCAACAAATTATTCATCTTTTTACCTATCTATGTCTTAGATACTATGGTCTCACCATCTATGTGACTACTTATCATAGTTTCCTCATTTATTCAACCTTAGAGCACTTCCTTTATAGATTGCCTCCTTAGCTCAAACCTGAATATCATAGCTCATATCAGTCTTAGCCTACATATGAGTGGTCTCTCTATTATCTCCTCTAGCTCACCTATGGGGTCATCTAGGATGGTAATAGTCTCCACTCTCTCCTCTATCTTCTACCTCCACCAATGTTGTGTCCTCAATAACCACTACTCATCTCGATGTCAAGATGATGGTGTTACATCTTATATCTCTGCCTTTGTATCTTTATCCTCTTATTTAGTTCCTCATCATGCCTAACTAGTCCATGATCACTCTCAATATGGCCTTAATATCAGCCTCACTACTAGTAGCCCTAGACCTCTCCTCCCTTATGGCTCTCTCACATGCTAATCCCACTACTCAAGAAGCAACATCAATGTTATAGAATGAGGTAGGCCCATCTATCTTGGCACATATGCTAATGGATGTTGATTTTCCCATCAAAAGTAGTGTCCAATCACCTCTATTATCTCCATCATTGGTGCAACTATGTGTTAGCTCACCCATGTAGCTATTATGTGCTCATATGGCTAGCACAAGATGTCTACACATCTCATAAAATACAAAATTAGAATGTGGGGCATAACCCACACTATCTAGTCCTCCTTCTATCTTTGTACTTGAGGTAACTTGTCATGGACTACATGGGGAAACCCAATTGGCTAGTACATAGGAAATATCTTATTGATCCAAGTTGTTAGTAATATTATTGGTCCCATGGTCCTATATCCTCTGACTAGCATCTCATACATATCATATACCATCTAGACCTAGATGACTGGGTCTAGGTTTTATAGAACTCACTCTTCTAATATCATCCTACTCAAGGCTACCACAAATAGTGGTACCTTGTCATCTGACTTGTGAGATAGCATCTGCTATGTCATAAGGCCTATCATAGCCTTTTGTATATATAAAATTTATGATGTATAGACATCAAACATACTCACTCTCCTTCCTAGTAGTATCATCTATGAGCCTATAGCCCACATGGCTAAGGCTCTCTTCTCTTCTAGACTATCTGGTATCCCTATGATCACCTATGTTCCTACTATAGGTAGCCCCAAGATGGAATGGACATCCTCTAGCATGATATCCACCTCTATTATATCCCCATCCACCTCTCATCTGAATCTGTTAGTTAATCATTCCCAATAACCAAGGAATATGATTAACAAATCAGCACTAAGGGGGATCCAACACATCTCTGTTATCCCTCCTAGACCTATGGATCCTAGTCTATCCCTATCTCCATCTAATATCCTATTTAGTAAATCTAGTAACCATGCTACATCTAAAAGTCACCAAAATCTATATCATCCCTGTACCCAAGAAATAATAAAGGATGTATCAGTTCCTCCATGTCATGTATAGTCAAAATACATTTTTTTTATGTTTTACATTAAAATAAGCCTACATTACATTTTTATTTCATTTTTATCCTTCTTGGTCCTTTTTGACCTTACTTTGGCATTTTAGGCCATTCTAGCCCTCTTTCGACCTTTTGCATGCTTTTTCATATCTTTTTAGCTCTTTGGTGAAACTAGTTTGACCAAAATTTTCCTATATTTTTGCTTGGTTGACTCAAAAATCTAAGTCAACCCCCTTATTTTCCCCTCAATGTGGAGTTTCCATTTTGAACCTTTAAAACCACCTAGAAACTCCAAATTAAGCCTTTAGCCTATGGAATATATAGGGTCAACCCATACCTACTAGGTCAACATTGTGGATTCTACCTAGTTTCTAACCTGCTGGTTTGATTGGGTAGACCCAGAGCTTTTTGCCTGTTGACCCCTTGCATTTTCCAAAAATGTGAAATTTTCTTTCTTTTTGCCTAAATACTTCAAACCCATTTCCTATCTTCCTATTTATTACCCCTAGAATCTAATTTTACTTCATTTTGACATTTAAAAATGCTTAAAATCACAATTACTAAAAAATAACTTATTATAATACAAATTTCAAAAACTAGTTTGAGATTCTTAGTTGCATACCTGTAGTGTACATGTTACTTCCTTTGGAGCCTCTCCTTTTCTATCATGACATATCCTCACCATCATATCTTATTTTCTCTCCATATCTCTTTTTTATCCTCTCTCACAAATTAAAATAACAAATGACTTGTCTTTTCCCCTATTTTAAACACTTTTCAAAATGCAAATCTTTTAATTATTGTCCTGTAGATTTTTATTTTGCTTCTATCTTTGTTTCTACTCATCCATTTTACAAACCATCAAATGCATTAGATTCATGATGACGTAGAGATTATTTTCCACTATCATATGTCTTTTTCCCAAAAAAATTAATTTTTGGTTATTTTTGCACCAACTTCTATAGGTGCATCTAGTATTCTCTATATTGGACATCTTCACATTTCTTACAGTCTACTTATTTAACTATGATACTAAGATAAGTTAAAGGTATGTGTTTTTAAATTTAGTCCTTTCATTTATCTTATTTTTTACTTATTGCACTTTACTTAGCATGAATGTTGTGTGTTATCATGTTTTATCTTGAAGCACAATCCCATATTGCACTTACATGACATGTGATGCAATTTGAGTGAGGCATATGTATGCACATAATATTTTTAACTTTTATTGATTACTGACACTTTGTATCTTGAAATAACATATTGAGTCTCAATCTCTCTGAGTGCATACCTTAAGATGTGCATCAAGAAAGGGGAGGGCAAACCATTAGTGCTTCATAAAATTGTTGTTCTTTTTTCCACTTTCCATCTACACACTTGTCTCCTAAAACCATTTACCCTAATCTTGTTATTTTTATTCTTACCTAATCTATTCTTTTCCTCCTTTCATTCCTCCTATTCCTACCTTAACATCCTTTTTGACTATTGGTTGTACTGGATTGACCCAATATAGTTTAGGGGCATTCTTTACTTTCTCGGTTTGTTAGCCTTTTAGTCAACCTAGCACAAACCTATTAAATTAGCCTTAGAGTATGGTGATAAGGTCCTGATGCCCCCTATGTGAACTTTATGATGCCTCTAATAACATACTAGTCGATGCAAGCTTTGAGTACATAGCAATGATCATCTGAATGTCTATTGATCTGATGAAAATGAAAATAATGCTTATGAGGTACCTATTAGAAATAGTGTGGTGGATGTTGATTAGTTGAAGGAAGCATTATCATCCCCTTATCTAGTAGTGTAAGCAAGATATCGTGAAGCCTAGGCTTATCTAAAAACTATATATCCCCTCTATTTATGTCTTATGTGTTACTCATTATATATTGTTCTATGTGGAACTTCTCTTTATCTATATTGATTATTTTTATTGGTTGTTTGTGTTCCATTGATGCCTAAATTAGAAGAGTAGTAGGATCTTGTAACAAATTTGAGGACTAAGGTTCTGAGGGATCTATAGCCAAATATACCTCTGACTATGTAATTACTAATCCCAACTATGCCTTTAACGATATAGATGCATCGCATAGATGTCTTAATGATTTAGATGTTTATTATAGTAATTTATCCTTTAGAGGAGAGATTAAACTTCTATAAAATATGTATTTCACTTCTAAATCTATTGGTTGATAGATTAACTGATGCAAATAAGGTTTGAAGTGTAGAATGCATTCCCATGAAGGCTCTATCTTGCCCTAGTGTAGTGAAGTTAACCTCTCAAGTGTGACTAGAGGTCTCTTATTCTATATATAATTCTTGAGGAAGACTATCTCTAGCTCCTCATATGTATGTAAAGATCCACTAGGGAGTATGTGGTGGAACTACTCTAGTACTTTATCCTTTAGTGACTTGGGAAATACTTATAGTAGAATTAACTTGTTTGTAATATGAGCCATGACTTTCTCATAAACCTAAAGTTATAGATATGGATCTCCTTGTCCATTCCCTTTGATGGTGAGCCCCTTCCTTTATCTTTTAAGCTTGATTTTGATTGCACCAATACCATGGTTGAGTATGAAGCCCTAATGATAGGTCTCCAAATAGCTTTATCTTTGGGAGTTAAATCGATCATCATTTTTGATGACTCCCAACTTGTGGTCAACCAAGTAAATAGTTATTACGAATGTAAAAATGACATCTTACAACATTATAAACAATTGGTAGATGTACTCTTAACATCATTTGATCATTACCTTATCCAAGCCACTCCACGTTCCACTAATAAATTTGTTGATACCATGGCTTCTCTTGCCTTCTAAATCCTATCTACACCTTTTGTCTCTAAGATATTTGTAATTATCCTCCACCTTAATGATCATTCTTACACCAAATCAAACCCTCCTATTTGTCATGTGGAAGAAGCCCAATATGATATTTAGTATAAGAAAATTTTGACTATATAAACCTAGCCATTTTTCCTTCTAATCTTTCTATAAATGGTTGAATAGAATTTATATAGATTACCTCTTGTTACACCATAAGGGGTAATTCTTTGTAAATAAGGCTTTGACAGTCTCCTCTTCACATGCCTACATAGTCATTAAATCTCTCATGCTATCAAGGAAACACATGATGGGATTTATGGAGGACACTTTAGCAGACTATTTGTTGCTAAAAGTATCCTTTGCCTTGGATTTTATTGGCCCACCCTTAACCAAGACTATTAGGATTACATAAAGAAGTGTGTTAAGTGTTTGAAATATGCTAATTTGCATCACGTACCTAGTTATGGTCTTCAAGCCTCTAAGGATTTATGGCCCTTCTCACAATGGGGATTAAAACTCATTGGTGAAACTAACCTTCATTCTTTGCAGTGACATCATTCTATCATTACTCCGACAAAATATTTCACCAAATGGGTGGAGGCTATTCCCATCATTTCAACCAAAGTCAATAAGATTTTTGACTTCATTCACCATCATATTATATATCGCTTCTGTGTCCCTCATAAAATAATCACCGATAATGGCAAGTCTTTTAAAAATAAAAAGGTACAAGGCCTTTACAATGCATTTGGTATTAAGTTAAGTTTTTCATCACCTTATCATCCACAAGCTAATGGATAGGCTAAAGCTTCTAATACAACCATTAATAAAATACTAACTTAAATGGTCAATTCATATAGTTTGGATTGGCACTTACACATTCCCTTCACCTTACGGGCATATTGAACTAGCATTCAAACCCTTATGGGTGTTGCCCCTTTCTCTATTATCTTTGGAGCAGAGGCTATCTTGCCTCTCAAAGTCCAAATTCCATCTCTTCATATATCCCTATAGGATATCATTTTTGAAGATTATTATCATCAAGAACATTTAGCCCAACTTGAGTTACTTGATAAACATCATTTGGCTGTGTTTAACCATCTTCATATCTATCAAGAATGAATCAAGTGTGCTTATAACAAGCACCTAAAAGAATGAGAATTCAATTTTAGAAACCTTGTCGTGAAGTAAAATTAACATGTAACTAATATGGAAAGAAGCAAGTGGGCAAGTTTTATTTCAATTGGATTGGACCATATATCATAATGCATAAGTATGGGTCAGGATCTTACCAGTTATCATCTCTTGAAGGGAAACTATATCTTGAGCTCCTCAATGCTTCACATCTACATCATTTATTTTTTTTAAATAAGATTTAAACTCACCTTATATCTAACTTAAGCTCCTCCCTTGTTTTATGACCTTCATTCCCTCACTTTGAGGACAACTAATTACAACATAGAATCATGTGATTATCCATCACAATATTAACCTCCATCTTAAATATGAGTACCACAGCTCTATCCATGGTATGATTCTCATGGATACTTTTTGTCCCTAATAGGATAGAATCCCATGGTTATTGTCTCCTAAATTATTCTCTCATCCACTCTTCAACCTTCTTGTGCTATAGTTTCACATTCATAAAGGTAATCCTTAAGCCTCTGTAAGTAAGTCTATATCTAAAAATAAACAAAAAAAAGTATAACATATTCCATCTTATGGGTCATCTCTAGCATTGAGATAACTCCCTTGAAGGATATCTACCAAAACAATTCAAAAACTGCTTAATATAAGGTAGACTACTCCCTTTAAGGACAACTATCACATGCCTTAAAAAAATCACAAAGCTAAGACCACTACCTTGAAGGAAGGCTAAGCCAAATATTTATCAAAAGAAGTAATTTCTTAGAAATTTATCACATTGATCAGCATTCCCAACCTCTAAAAACATAATAAGACCCATTTTCAAATACAAAAAAGAAAAAAAAAATGGAAGTTGTAAACAACTTTGTAAAATCAAAATAATAGACTTCTCGCATAGATCATTCTATGCTAAAATATGATATAAAATTGTTTATACTAGCTCCTTAACAACTTATAAAAGAGGCAATCTAGCCCCACAAGAAGGATCCATTTTACTCCATCTCCCTTTTGCCCTCCATAAAATATGGGATTTTGAGCTTACTTGACACAATGTGATCAATAATTTATTAACAAACTAACGAATGCTAATGCAAAGCATATGAAGGGCTTATATTCATAAGCCTATATAGCTTATTATATTAGTCCTCACCAATGAAAAATCATCATGTCTCCTTATTATTTATTATACATACTTGTTGATATATTCATTAAGATGTTTGTTTTTTATTGTTTTAACCTTTCTTACATGTAGTTTTAAAGTTCAAACTTAATCTATGTTAGGATAGTTTTAAGCATCTTTCAAATAAACTCTAATCTAAATAAATACAATCATAACATTTGAAACATTTAATACATTATGTGTTTTATTGTATGATTTTAATTATCCATTCATATCTTTTATCTTTGTGTTTTCTCATAAAAAAATTTTAATTAGAAATCACCATCATCATATGTTAATTATCAACACATCTATCTAAGCAACCATCACATCAATCATATTTATTATATCACATCTAATCCATTTTAAAACATTAACCACATTAATTAGTTTTCATAAATAAATGAATCCATCACATAGCTATCTAAGTATGAAAGCATATAGACTCATAACAATCATGTAAATGTCTACATTTACCAACATTCAAATAAGCATACACCTACTAAGCAAGGAAAATGCTAAAACATTCATGACCATAAATCACCACATGCCATAACATTATATGAACATCCTAAATACCATTAAAAACATCATCACATGATCATAATTAACCATAAACCATAAGCATCATAACTAACTATAAGAAACATACATCATGATCATCACATCATTACTCGAATCACAATAATCATATATACATACATACATACATACATATATATATATATATATATATATATATATATATATATATATATATATATATATATAAAGTGTCCATGTCTCTCAAAATTACATGTACATCTCATTACATCATCTTGAAATCTTGAATCACAATCATAATAATATAAGTGAGAGTCTAATAAGGTCTATGGTGCAAGGGTACTTTACCCACTAAAGCATGTCCATCTTTAGGACCCATTTGAGCACCTGCAAAGGCTACCCACTGACTAGGAGTCATGTTACTAACTCTCCCTCCCATAATCCACTCTACTACATACTTAGCATATCAAGGTGCATATGGCAACAATGTGAAGATAAGTTCCTCATAATATCTCAGCTCCTCTATTGTGGCCATGTATCTAGACACCAAGATCATCCAAGCTAGTCTTATAGGAGCCCATCCCCTACCTATCTAAGTGCATCTCTCTCTATAAAAATTATGGTCACCTATGCCTATAGCCCATCCCTATCTTGTGTCATGGTGGCTACCTATCCCTATATTGTATCCCTCTCCTAAGTGATGCTATCTAGATGGGCTCATGAGTGATCTCTATTCTATGTCAAAGTGACAACTTGGCCCTGGGGAGTATCTCTCCCACATACACATAGCCAATTATCCCTATGTTGTGTCTCTCCAAGATCATGAATGCTAGTACTTCTTATGTTATGACCAATGCTGATCTCACCTTATCCCTCTTGATAGTCAAGGCCTATCTATCTAGGGCATCAACATCCATCTGATCACCTAGATCTTGCATCTCTATATCTATAGCTTGATATTGTCTACCTACACCTCTAACCTAATTATGTACACCATCCCCTCAAAAATTTGTGGCATAATATCTTTGCCACCACATGATATAATCTTGTGTCACACTTGCATCATTAATATATTCAACCACTAAGATCTCTTCATACTCAAAATCCTTATCAATTGGCTATGGTGGAGGTAATGATACTTCTACATCCTAACTTTTATACCTAATAAATGCCCCTAGGACAGCCTATACCAATCCAAATTATCTCCTAACTTAATCAAAGTGGATACTCTCTACTTCCTATTTCTACTTCTCATGTATCCATCTATAGCTCTGTAAGGAGAATGCATGTCTAATAACTCCCAACCATGAAGGAAATCTTATTTAATGTCTCCAATCGATCTATAGAACAATATATATCATGGCCCTTTGCCCTTACTTCTAGTAGTACATGATCTACTCTCCATATCATAAATCCAACTTTGTACCTATCCTTCACCCATGTGTGCCATGAAGCCTAAGTGGTCATATCATAGTGATATGCTTATATGCCTAGTAGTGTAATACAAATCCTACACTCAAACCATACTATCTATGTACTTGATAAACCTAGATCTCATGATATATCTTCACTAGTATTACTGGGGCTCAAGTAAAGACTATCTGATCCTCTAACATGTCTATCAAAACACCTAAAATTTCCTAGGAAAATCTATCTCCACTCAAGTCTATAAGCACATAGAAATTCATGGATATCATCATCATCATCATCCATATCCTCACCCTATCAATGTAGTGTAAATCTACAAATTAAAATCCCCCTGCTTGCCATCTTGCCTATACAAAATCTTCCTTGAATATATGATCCATGTAAGCATCCTACTCCTCACTATAGAAATGCTCTATTTCCTAGACCTATATCAATAATATTAAAATATTATGGATATCCTATAATAATATCATTATATCCCCAATCAATAATACAAAGGTATTAGTAGTCAGGTTCCATCTCTCGATGAGGGCTACCATCATCACCGCATCTCAAGGCATGCACTGATAATATCAATTGCCACCTAATCCAACCACTTCCATGGGATACCAATCCATTGGGGTCATGTCTCTATGTACATCATCCAAAAGTGGTAGCACTCAATCCCACATCATTAGTATCACTCTCACCTATAAGGTTAGATAAATAATTTAGCTTAACTTAGAGTTTCTTACGTAGTGTAAGCATCTAACCCTTACCAACATCTTCACTTACCAACTAGCCTATCCTAAACCTAAATCTAAAAGATACTCCTAATTTTAGGTTTCTACCCCTAATATAGGCCTAACCTAACTCTAATTTATCTTGAAACATCACTCTATAGTTGAAAACTTATCTTTGTAGTGCCTTCCCTTTTAGCCCTTCCTAAAAGACTGATGATAGTCAAGTCTTGATTGACACTAGTTCTTTATGGAAGAACTATAAGTCAAATTTTGATCAACACTGGTTGGGGTTGTGAATTATTAATGGTCCATGCTTAACTAATAGTTGATCCACTATTAATTGATGTAAGTTGACAATAACTTGCACTAGTCATTATGTGTCAGGTCAATGGAAACCAAACCCTCCCTTTTCCTAAAATACCCTCTAAACCCCACCAAAAACCTAATTTTTTCCCCTCCCCTATCTTATTACAAGTATAATACAATCTTAACCCAAATTAACTCACCCTACACTACAAATTTCTCTCTAAAAACCTAAATCCCCACATTCTAATACTTCTTACCCAAATTGAATAAATGTAGACAAAATTCAAATCAAGAACATCAAAGTGCCTACCTCATTCTACATGTGTCATTACAGTGGATCTCTCTACACCTCCTTTGCTCACCCCCACCCTTGGCTTGACCTCCATATCATCTCATCCTCACTGACCACTATCTACCTAGCCCACCTAGCACTGTCTCTGGTCAAACTCACTTTCTTCTAACTCTTAGTTAACACACCTCACATGCCTAAATTGAGATGAAATTTCTCCAAACATCATTTTCTCAGCATAAAAGGACCAATAGTAGCATATAGTGGTAATAAATAAATGAAAAATTACAAAATGGACTTTATTTGAACTTTTATGGTTGCCAAACCCCTTTTTAAGTTTTACCTATGACAATCATTAGTCTCCATTTGATCATCATCAATTAACCAAGACCAACATTGGTCAACCACAATTATGTTTTTAAGCCCCTACCTCTAATTTTCACCCCAAAAGATGCCTTGTCAATATATTACTCACCTCATGAACTATTTCATTGGTCACTTAGGCCACTTGTGCATAACATTTTGTGACAACCATACCTAAACAATTTTGTAAACACTTTGCATCCTCACCTTACCATGATACATGACCTTAAATATGATCATAATCTTTAGTGAACAAACCATTCAGATGCCTTAGAATGCATCAACTTATAGTTTAGGCACCTATAACCACTTTTACCTTCTCAAGATCTCCCAAATTTTGGCCCCTTGTGAATCTAGCCACCTATATCCTCTATGCCTAATGTGGTGGCCTAGTTCACTTGTCACTTGTACTCCTTATAATAGCCTTATTTGCCACTTTGTACCCTCTTACATGTTTTTTCATCCATTTACACTTGTCAAACCTACACCTGACTTCATTTTCACCTTACTCACTTCTAGTTTGAGGGGTAATACCTCCTTCCATACTCAAGGCATCCAACTTGCCACTACACTTGTTAATTTTATTTTGCATATTGATGATCCAACCTACACAACCAAATGGGGAAAAATGCAGACACTATAAAACTACATAGTTCTAATCATCGTAAAGCACCACTTGGCCCCCTTAGCCCCCTTAGGATATGATTAATTATTAAAATCTTTTAACACACCTATTTACCCCATTTTTTCTAATTTAATTATGTTAATTAATTTTAAAAAGGCCTATTTACACCTCCTCACCCAAACCCATAGCTAACTAATTGACACCTACCCTAAGGACTTTTTACCACCTAGACATTTATTGCCTTAACCTCCTAATACTTATCCTTCACACATCCCAATGAGGCCTTTATTAAACCCAAACCATTTCCATCAATTTTAAAAACTAGCTTTAAGTGTAAATATCCAAAATTAGCAAGTTTTGACTATTTCTCTTTGACCGATGGTGGTCACCCCTCAACTAGCATCAGTTAACTAGGATTGATGATAGTTATGTAATGTAACCCAAAATCCTTACCTTAGAGAGGTTGAATTTATCTTTTTTAAAAAGAAACTCAGACTCTCAAGTAAATCAAAGCTCCTAGGCAAACTAGACTAGAGACATTCAAGTGCTTTAGAAAATCATCATGAAGAGCTAAATTACTATTTCTTTGCCCATATTGCTCTTAGATCCCACACATCTTTCACTCAAGCTTAGCATTCTTCCAATCCTATAAACTCTAAAGCTAAGTATATTTACTTTTATCAAGTTCAATAGTTAGTTTCAATTGTTTCATTACTTGAATCCAATTCATCTTCTAGTATTTCGTTACTTGTGTTGAAGTTCTATAACTCTAGGCACTTTACCTATCACCAAATCACCCTCAGACTATTTCCAATCACCTGACCATCCAAATCCTAAGTTTGACACTTTTGAGAATCCTCTTTGCTCTTATAACCAACACCAAACCCTGAAACCACCTTTTAAATAATTCTTACAACTCATCCCAACATCCTTTTGGCCAAACCAATACTTACAAGAACCAACACCAGTTATCTCTAGCCAACATCAGTCATATCTCGATCAGTGATGGTTGCCTTAATTGGCACCAATTTTATAGTGACCATAGATAGTCACTATGTGTTTTATTTTTCTCAAAATAGTAAGCAATTTTCACTTATTAACCCATACCCAAATTTTTATTTTTAAGTTTATATTGCATCATATAGGTTTAATTTATTTTTTAAATCATATTTGAACATTTTAGCTCTATTTATTATCAATTTATTTCTATTTTAGTAAAATATATTAATTTCTCTTTAAAAGTATCTCTTGCATTGATTTATCTAGTGTTTCATTTCAGATGCCTTGGAATGCACTGACTTATAGTTAAAGCACTTATGACCTATTCTATTTTCCCATAATCACCCAAATTTTGGCCCCTTGTGAATCTAGACACCTTTTCACAAAGACTTGTATTTATAAGTATACCCATATCTTCTACACCTAATGTGGTGGTTGGGTTCACTTGTCGCTTGTCCTCCTTACAACAACCTTATTTTTCACTTCATATCACCCTACTGACTTTGACACACATTCACATTTGTCAAACACACACCTAACTTCATTTTCACCTCATCACATCCCATTTTGAGGGTGAACACCTCCTCCCATACTAGGGGCATCCAAATATCCACTGCACTTATTTTTTTGTTTTGTAGCTTGAGGATGCAACCTAATTAAGAAAAAGGGGAAAATGTAGACACTAGAAAATTGCATGGTTATAATCATCGTAAAGCACCCCTTGGTCCCCTTGGGTTAGTATTAATTAGTATAATCCTTGAACACACTCATTCACCTCCTTTTGCCTAAAATAATTAAGTTAATTAATTAAATAAGGCTGATTTACACCTCCTCACCCAAACCCATGGCTAATCAATCGACATCTAGCCTAAAGACCTTTTATACCTCAGAATTTATTTCCCTGACCTCCTAGACTTCTTCTTCATCCATCCCAATGATGTTTTTATCAACCTTAAACCACTTCCCAATGTCTTAACCACCAAACATAGGTGTAAATGTCTAATTTTAGCCATTTTGACCATTTTTCCCTTATTCAATGATGGTCACCCCTCAATCGACATCGGTTGACTAGGACCGATGATCGTTACTTAAAGTAATCTAAAAGCCTTGCCTTAGGGAGGTTGAAATTATCTTTTGCATGAGAAATGCATACTCTCAAGTGAATCAAAGCTCGTAAGTGAACCAACAACTAGACTAGAGACATTTAAGTTCTTCAAAAACTCATCATGAAGATCCAAAGTATTGTTACTATACACATATTACTCTAGAATCCCACACAACTTGCACTTAACCTCAACATTCTTCCAAGCTTGCAAACTCCAAAACTAAGTATCTATAATTTTATCAAGTTTAGTATTTAGTTTCAATTATTTAATTACTTGTATCCATTTCATTTTCTATCATTCCATTCCTTGTGTTGGAGTTATACAACTCCAAGCACTTTACCTCTCACCAAATCACCCCCAGACCATTCCCAATCACCTAACCATCCAAATCCTAAGTTTGGCACTTATGAGAATTCACTTTGCTATCATGACCAACACCTAACCCCAAAACCACCTTTTAAAGCCTTCTTGTAACTTATCCTAACATCCTTTTGGCCAAACCAAGACTTATAAGAACTGACACCAGTTTCATAGTGATTGTTGATGGTTACTATGTGTTTTATTTTTCTCAAAATAATAAGCAATTTTCACATATCAGCCCTTACCTAAATTTTTATTTTTAAGTTTATGTTGCATCACATAGGTTTAATTTATTTTCTAAATCAAATTTGAACATTGTAGCACTATTTTTTATCAAGTTGTTATTTTAGTAAAATCTCTTCATTTCTCTTCAAATGTATCTCTTCCATTGATTTTTAAAACGTTATTTCATTTCATGCAAGAACCTATTTCCATTTATTAGAACTTAATTGTCTTAAAGAGTGGATTGATAGCCTCAAAGGAAGTCTAGGGCTTCTTGGATATAGATCATGCTAGGTAGTCCACCTATCTACCTTACTAATCAACCATTTTCTAGCTTATATATTATCTACAAGTCATCCTCCCTAAATAAAGAGGATTTCTTAACAATCAACCGGATTACAAAGTGCACTACATCTAGGTTCTTATTACCTCACCCTTATTTAAGTTTTAATCTCTCTACAAATAAAATAAACATGAAAAATAGTGAAACACATTGACCATATGAGGAGACCTACATTTAGTGAATCACTGCTTTTTCTATTTAATTTTATGTTTATTTCTCCCTCTTCATTGTAATTTGAGTAGGTGTAGTGATAATATAGGTGTATAATCAAAGGAACTAGCCCTCTTTGGAGGTTTTATTTAGTTATAGGCCACTCAAAACCTTAGAGAGTTCTCATTGTGTCAACTGAGTGAGGAGACCTGAAACACCTCCTCAAAGGGTGCAAATTGAAGTGAAAATATTTTTTGGCACACTCAGTGGGACCCAAATTCAATATTATTACTCAATATTAGTGTTGTTCTTGACATACTTATAGCTATCATAAAATATACATTCAACTTCTAGTGACTCCAACAAGCTTTCAAGAATCTTGGTTATAATACTAGTGTCTAGTTTTCATGCCAAAGGTAACTACAAGATATTCAACTAAAGGTACTCCTTTTGAGTTTGTATAATTACCTTATCATTCAGATAATAAAATGATATTTTTTACTACACACCCTTATCCAAAAATTTCTTTTGTTATTGATTCAATCTTCTATAGAAATTTTTTATATACCCCCATTTTTTAAGATGACAATGCCTAAAAATCAAAATTTTGTTCCTTTGAATGGTGGCATACCTATATTTCAAGCTCAATATGATGGTATATGTGTTTATAACCTCAACAATATCCCACACTTCACTATAAGGGATTATAATACTCCCATTGAACACATATGAGATATTGCTAACATTTGTTTCATGCATCATGTGATACAAGAGAATATAGAAATTAAATTGTTAGTCACTTCATTTAAATGGAAGGATCTTCAATGGTATAAAATATTGATGCATAATTATATTACCACTTGGGATGAGTTAGGAGAACAACTATTCAAGCATTTTGAAGATAAAAGTGATCATTTGTCATCATTAGAGAAATTGATTACCATAAAGAGATCTTAAGAATTCATGGTTGATTTCAATTATAGGTTCTAAAAGACTTGTGATAAGATCCAAACCATTATCAAACCTACTACAAATTATGTTTTATTTTACCATTTTAAGTCCTTGAACAATGACATAATAATAATTCAGTCAATAGAAATAAACACATTGTTTGATGCATATAAAGTAGCAAAAAGGGTTGAAAATTATCATATCCAAGATGGTAAGATTATTCCAAGGCCTCATATGCCTTTGTTTATATACTTTAATACTTATAATCCCCTTACATTTTCCACATTCTCTTATTCCTTCACTAAACATTCAATAAAAGGTTGTCTTTAACCCTTTGAATGACTTGCATGAAGTCAAGACTTTTGTACAAAGTTTTACAAATGAAATTGTGAAGATCAAAAGGCAACAAGCTTAGCATTATATGCCTTGGTAGCCACATAATCAGTTTATTTAAGCCAGTATACCTCCTTTCCAAGGTACCTATCAAGGTAAAGGATAATTCACCAATGCTAGGCCTTACAATAGCTATAATCTAAATGTTACTAGTAATTCAAATGTTATTTATTATAGCTTAAAAAAAAACCTAGTTCAATATTAGTCAAGGTTCCTTCTTTATTATCAACTTCAAAATCAAATTTTATACTCCAATGGTATGTCCAATCAATCTCCCATGGTGTAAATTGTTCTAGATCAAAAAAACCTAATTCAATATTAGTCATCGTTCCTTCCTTATTATCAACTTAAAAATTAGATTTTGTACTCCAATGGTATCTCCAATCAAATTCCCATGGTGTAAGGTGCTCAAACTTCTCAAAATGTTCAAGTTTATCAAGGTATGCAAGATTATCAAACTCCACAAGTTGATATGCCACCATAACAATAGTCTAATAAAGGTAAAGTATAACATGATTCCAACTTTTTCAATTGGCAAGGAGACTATTATGATATGAATCAATTTGGAGGAATGAGTAACTTTGGCACTCTTGTGGAAACCAATAAATGGGCTAAGAAAAGAGAAATAGAAGTTGATCAAGAAGAAAGTCAAGTAACTATTCCAAATAATAAAGTGTTTCAAGGGATTACTATGCCTAATACCACCCCTAAAGTTCAAGAAGTGTAAAAAAAATAGAATTTAAGAGTTGTTACCTTGCCTCAATCTTCACAAGCTCAAGATAGTGTTGTTGTTCCTAGAGGAAAACTAAAGGCTAGTAATTCTTACATAATTTTTTTTGATCAAATGAGGAAGGAAAATCTGAAATTTCTAATTGGAAGGCATTTCCCATTCTTGGATAAAAGTATCTACTTCAAGGAGAGCTATCTTATCTCAACCTTGCAGTTGGATCAATAATGAAAGAAAGAGTAGTCCTCATAAATGACACTCAATCCAAAGTAGGAAAACAAGTCAAGAATAATAAAACTCTTTTTTATCTCTCTCTCATAATAGGTGAGTCCTTAGTTCACAATTTTATGATTGATAGTAGTGTAGTACCTCTATAATGCCTAAAAATGTGGTTGATAAGTTAGTCCTAAAGTATGAGCCAATCACCAAAGGAATGTTGCAATTGGATAGGATAGCCACTAGGATTTTAGGTATTACCAAAGGTATTAATTTTAATTTTCATTATTTTCCCACTTTTTCCATCCCTCAATATTTTTTTGTGATAGACCTAACACCCCACTTTGCCCTAGGTCTATCTAGAGAGTTCATATACAAGATTGGGAGACACCTATCTTCATATCAATCTTATATGGTTTTTATGACTAGTTATGGAACCGAGGTTAAGATTATTTTTAAAACCAATTGATAAGATTCATATATAACCTTATAATCCTAAGGTATCCAATGTAAATTGATCTATTCTTGATAAAGGAGATCTCCATGTTAACCAAGAACCAACTATTTATCTTGAAGGCATACATGATATTTTTATTTATGAGTGGGTAGTTGAACATTATTAACATGATACATATAATTTCATGGAAAAGGTATGCCTAATATTTTATTATTTACATGAATAAGGTTCCTTCATTCCAAAATTGGTGTAGAAGGCAGTGTAATGTTTGTGTCTTCTTCTAAAGAAAGGTATTATACCACTTTTTAATTTAAATTTAGCTTTAATTGTAATGTAATAGAGTATGATTCACTTATCTATGGCCTTAAATGGGTTAGGAAAAGAGGATTGAAGTGTCTACAAGTGTTTGGTGATAGTGAGCTGATTGTTCATCAAGTAAAAGGAAAAAATGTGACTAATAACTCATTTCTAAAGTCCTAAACACATAGGGTATGGGATATCATGGAATATTTTGAAGATTTAAACATAAAATCCATTCTAAGGGAGAAATATAATCATGTTAATAGGTTGGTTGTATTTAGATCTTAGTTTGATATACCCAATGATGTCAAGAACTCAAGATGTCAACCACATGTTAAGGTAGTAGTGAGACCTTATATCTTGGATAATGATTCTAATTGGAAAGTATTTGATAGTTACAAATAAATAACATGATTTATTCAAGAAAAATATAATTTATCTTCAAATAATTAGTCCAAATTATAAAAATAATATGCTAATAAAATTATGTAATTAAGAACAAACAAGCTTCCTAAAGGCCTAGTGACACTTGAGAGTATTTTTAATGATGATTATCATATGAAAAAGAAAATATAAGCATATCTACCAAGAAATAGAATTATGAGAGATTCACCATATTCAAAGATAAACTTATATCACTTGGAAAGTGTGTAATAAGGAAGAGAGACTTTCATTCATTGCATTATGCGAAGAGTTTGCCAATGTGTTTGCTTGGGAATATCATGATCTAATAGGCTTTGACCTTATCCTATATTAACACATTATAGAGATAGATGTGGATGTTAAATAGTAAAGCAAAGGCAAAGACTTAGCATTTTAAAAATTTATCTCCTAATGAGGAAAGAATTGACTAAGTTGATAGAATCTAGTATTATATTTCCTTTCAAACACTCATCTTGGGTTGCCAATCTAGTCCTTATAAGGAAGAAGAATGGATGGATAATATTGTGTGTAGATTTTAGGGATTTGAATATAGTTTAATTAAAATATCATTATCCTTTACCTTTCATGGAGTAAATATATAAAGTGGTAGTAGTTTCTTAATGTTTCTCTCCTTGATGTCTATTCAGGTTATAATCAGATTTTGGTGCAAGAAGAAGACTAGTATAAGACAACCTTCACAATAAAATGGGGCACATATACATATCTAAAAATGAATTTTGTGTTTTCTAATGATGGGTCTACATTTTAAATATCTACGAACATGTAATTCCAAGGTTTGATGAATTATATAGTGTTATTTTATCTTGATGACATCATGGTGTTCTCCAAGGATACAACTAATCATTTGATTCATCTTAGGCAGATTTTTTAGATATGCACACACTTTGGAGTCTCTCTAAATCCAAAAAATGTGTATTTTTAGTCCATGAAGTAAAATTCTTTGGCCACATTTTATCTAATAAATGTCTCTCCATAAATCATAAAAGAGTAAGTGGTATCTTGTCTTTATCATTGCCTAAGCACAAAAAAGGGATACAAAGATTATTTGGGAAAATAAATTTCATTACGAGATTCATACTTGATTTTTATAATCTTATCAATCCTTTAACATCCATGTTGAATAAAAATTAAGCCTTTAGTTGGAGTAGATAAGGAATGAATAGTTTATGTGCTATCAAACTAGCCATAACTCAAGGTCCAACACTTGTAAATCTTGATTTCAAGGACTTCACCTTGTATACTTTGAAAACTGATGAATTCATCTTAGCCATGTTGACATAATAAAATTAAGAGGGTCTTGGATAATCCATTACTTTCTTCATCCAAAGGTTAGAATACTAGGAGGTAAGATATAATTTTATATAAAATCAAGTGATTTTTGTTATAAGAAGCCTTAAAAAATTTAGTCATATACTCTCTAAAAAAAATAACATGTGATGGTGTCTCATCTAAGCATCAAAGACTTCATTTTGAGTAGTCATTTGAATGAAAAATCACTGGGTGGATCACCAAAGTCATAGAATATGATGTTGATATCAAGGTTAAAAAGTTAATGAGAGGTAAGGGGCTATGAGAGAACTTATATTAAGACTTGAAAGAGAAAAAGGAAGCTATCATAGTAGTCCAAAATGATCCTCAAATAGTTTCATCTTCATCTACCATGAGTTGGACACAAGATAGTCAAATTCCTCTAAACAGTTGAGTGTCCATTAGGCCTAGATAAGGCTCAAAGGAGACATTTCACATTAATCCATTCCATATGTATTGGTAGATAGAATACTCTTTAAAAAGTATATTAATGGAGTCTCCTATAGTGTGTAGAGGTTGATCGTATTGAGAAGGTATTACTAGAGTTTCATGATGGATCATCAAGTGGTCACTTTGCACCAAGAACTACAACAACAAAAGTGATGAAATTTGGGTAATATTGACCTAGCTTGTTCAAGGATTCATATGCATGGGTGAGGAAGTGCCAAAATTGTACCTTACTCATAGAAAAATAGAATCTTGTATCCCTCCCTCTCCATCCCAGTCAAGTAGACCAACCTTTCATATAATGGGGATTGGATTTCATAGGTATGATTAATCCTCCTTCAAGTGCTAGTCATAAATGGGTATTGAATACAATTAATTATTTTCCTAAATGGGCAAAGGTTGTAAATCTCAAGGAAGCTAATGAAACCAACGTGCTAGAATTATATGAAGGTATAGTAACCATATTTGGCATACCTTATACACTTACTTTAGATAATGCAATGGCTTTCCTTGGTACTAGAATTAGTGAGTGGAATATGAAATATGGAATTCACCTAAGTACATCTTCCAACTACTATCATCAAAGGAATAGTCTATCAAAGTCCATAAATAAGAATCTCATTAGATTTATGAAAAAGACTATGGAATAAAATTAGAGGAAATGACAAACAAAGTTAAAGGCAACCCTATGGTCTGATAGGATCACTTCTAAAAGAGCCATTATTAACTTAACCTACATGATTTTATATGGAAAAGAAGATAAAATACCCATCTCTCTTGAGTTACCATCTCTATAAATTACAAATAGAATTGAGATGATGGAGAATGCAACCATGGGGATTAGATTAGCTGAGTTGATGGGGATAAAAGAAACAAGAGATCATGCCATGCATACCATGGGGTCACATCAAGATCAAACCAAGAAGTACCTTGAAAATAAAGTTGTTCCAAGATCATTCCAAGAAGGCAACCTTGTTCTTAAATGGGATGAAGATAGAGCCAAGTCTAGAAGACATATAAAGTTTGACACTTTTTGAAGTGGGCCCTATGTTATCACTCACTCATTGCAAACAACACAATGCTTTTTAGATCTTAAATCTAAATGCATAAGTACATATCCTAGCCAATGGGATACACCTCAAACCTTGCTATTAAAGTCATATTTTCTCCTCTTTTACATGATAGGTTAGGCTTTGATTTTTATAAGTTCATTCTATCACATGTTGGTTTTGGTTGTGTGTATTCTTTATCTTATTGTGTCATGTTTTATTTGTGTTTTGAAAGATTTTTTTTAATTTTAGTTGATTTCAAGATCTAATTCCATATTCAAGTTTGTATTTGATCTCCTAGAGAACCAATGTTTAGTGATCCCATGCCCAATGCATTGTCTAAGGCTACTAGTCTAGATGTTTAGTAGGCAAACTACCCCTAGAGGTTGCCAAAAATGTTAGTTAACCAGTCACCCGTGACCAAGGATTACTCAAAATTAGGTAACTGAGTTACCTAACCTTGAGATAGCCTTGTGAAGAATCATGCTCTGATGTTATTACTTAGTTTTGTAAGTCATATCAATGTATAAATAGAGTTATATTCAAATATTAGAGTCCTTATGTGTGTCTTCTCTAATTAGTTTCATACCCTAATATTTGAGGAGGTCTTTTATAATGCAATTTAGCAAAGTTTAAGGTAACTTTGGAAACATTAAGGTTTGTTTGTGAAATTAAAGGTAAACCTGATCTATGGTGAATATAAAGAGGTGATGATCTTCTAAGAAGGAAAGATGATCCAAGACAACTAAATGGATATAATATCCAATTTGGTAAGTTGGAAACATTTCAATTTCAATCACTTTCAAGAAATTAAGGTACTTTTAGAGAAATTAAGGTTTCATTGTTTTATTTTTTATTACTTGTTACAATGTTGTAATGTAACTCCTTGAGGAAACATCAAAAATGAAGGTCTAATATCATGTCTAGAGGTTAAAAAGGGTATTTTTAGTCATTAGACACTTGTTAAAGAGTATATTATTTCTCTCTTACCTGTACATTTAGTTCAAGATGTTATAATACTCCCTTTCCAATGTTGTATCACATTTGAAACTACCTTGCCAACCATTTTAACATTCAAAGATAACATAATGAATAATTATAAGGGAAAATAAGATGAAAATACTTCTTTTATGTTACATCACCACCATAAAGGCTAAAAAAAAGTCCATATCCACCTAGTTCAGAGCTCTAGTAGGGTATTGTGGCAAGATAAGAAAGTTTTTTGAAGAAGGGTCTATGAAGGTCTAATTGTGAAAGGTTCCAAACTAAGGATAAAATTATAATAATCTTCATGTATATCTCTATCCTCTTCAAGCTAAAAATAATGAAAAAATATAATTTTAAGGTACAATAAAGACAAAAGCTAACTCAACTTCTTAATGGGGTCATTGGCAAGTACATGAAGGTCATTTTGATGTGGTTGGTTCATAGAGGAGATGTTTAGAAAAAATTACATTAGGGTATGTTGACCACCCATATTACCTTAAAATTCATGTAATTATTTCTTGGATTAGGAGGTGGATATTTATGAACTATCATTAAGAAGTTAAACCTCTCTAAAACCTTCTTAAACCCCATTATCACAATTTTTTCATTGAAATGGTAGGTTTGTGATTGATGAGTGCATGTAAATTGATTATAAGTGTCTCCTTATATTTTATTGATCTTAAATCATAAATATCAACATAAAATTTCAATTTTCATGTTGGTGTTAATAATAAATATCATTGTTCCATTATTCTAAGCATGACATGCAAGGTTTTGTAGGTCTAAAAAGTGTGTTTAGCATGAAGGTGAGTGGTAACAAGTATATATGGTATTTTAAACCTAAAAATAATACAAAAAGTATCATATACAATATCTAAATAATATTCACATGTAAAAAGGAGTTGAATACTAATGTATAGGTCTACAGGGTTCTAAGAGTGTAAGTGTTGAGCTTGTTTGACATTTGATTTAACAATTTTGGGAATAATTAGGGTTTTATTCCTTATTTAGTCAAAGGTTATATATTGATAAATTAATAAATAATTTTTGGAAAATAATCTATTGATTTGTGAAATTTATTGGTAATTAGAGTTTTTCTAAAAATAGTAATAAGAGGGAGAAAATAAGACTTCGCTTAAACTATGTTGATCTGACTGAGACAAGATTTGATATTCACTATGCAGAACTAGGACAATATCACAAACATGATTCTAACTTTCATTTTCTGATTGGATAGGAGCACCAAAATTGGATAAGAGTGGCATCAACACTATAGTCCTTGTCTGGCACTATTGTCCTGAGGATCTGAGCTTTTTGTTTGATAGGTCTATGTGACCTTGTCTCTAAAGTTTTGATAGATGGAAGTCTACACAGATCCTTTTAGAGTATATTTTATCTTCAAACCTTATGTTATATTATAATTTTACTAATTTCAAACAAGAGGTGGGGTTAGTGTGTGTAATATTCACTGGACATAGATCCACACCCCTTATGTTGGCATATTGCCTACATACTAATACTTCGAAGAGGGATCAATCCATATGTATGTCTCCCTTGGAAAGTGATTGGTGCAATTGTGATATGAGAATGTAATGAAATTATAAACTAGGTGTGCTTGAGATGACTAGGGACTGGTGTAAGGATTTGAATAAGTTGGAAATAGTATTGGATGGTTGTATGAAGAGAATAGGGAAATGTTATTGAGTGGTCTTACTTGTATTTTGGCTTGCTTTGTGATATTTTCCAACCCTTTCCATATGATAATTTAATGGAATTTTATATGGATATATTGTTCATAGATTTAATTTTCTTGCATTAGGTTGATAAGGATAAGGATGGGAAACCAGAAGGAATTAACCATTGGGGATAAAAATAAACTTGAACAACAGTGTCAAAAGTGGACAGGAGTGGTATTGACACTATGTTCCTAGTGTGGTGCTATTTTCCTAAGTAGATGGAACTTTTGGGGATGGATTGGTTATGAAAATAGGGTCCTAGCTTATTTGGGATCAAGTCTATAAGACTATGATGATTGAGAATCAGAGAAAACAAGATTAAGAGGGTCATAAGAGCAAGCAAGAGGGACCTATGGGTTGTGTATCATTAACCATGCTCAAGTTACCAATTTTTTCATTTTATATGACTACATTTCCCCCCCACTTTATTTAATTGATGTAGCAAAGCAAAATACCAGGATAATAGAAAAATAGAAAGTGTACATAAACTTACCTACAAGGGTGAAGATCTTGAAGCTATGTGATGTTGGGTGTGCATAGAGAGAGCACATTATGAAGTGTGAATCTATAAGAGAAAATAAAGAGTAGATCATTTTTCACTAGATATGATATACCTAAAATAAGAATGTATAAAGATAGGTAAGAGAGAGAGGAAGAGAAAAGGAATAAATACACCTCACTGGGTATGTGAACCAATACAAAACCTATTGTGATGCTGGATTATGTTGAGTAATACTATAAGGTGTTATACCAAGAGTAATATCATGAATGAAGCTAAGTGATAAATTCCACATAAAGTGACTTAAGAATGAAAATTTTATCCCTTTAGCTCCATCATCACCTACTAAGTGAATTTAGATGGTCAGAAGTGTGTTGATCGATGTTTGGACTATGTGTCCAATCATTTTAAATAGGTGGCTTAATAATACAAAAGCTAGCTAGACCTTTAGCTCCATCATTGCCCCATGAAGTGAATCTTATGAACTAATACCAGTATGAACTGTGTGTCATATGAGATGGATATTGAATCCAATGAATGTACTATAATATGATAATATTGGTATGGATAGCCAAATATATGCTAGAAACTAGGCCACTCTAAAAGATGGAGGTTAGGATTATATGAAATCCACTCCAAAACTGAGAATTTAGCTTGTGTGGAAGCCACTTGGGAACTCAAGAATGTAGAGGGTAGGCTTGTATAAAATCCACTCCAAAATAATTCCAACCCCCTGCAGATGGAATAAGGCATGCAACTACTAAGAATGTCAGGATAATGTTGAACTAGAAAAGACAAGAAACAAATGTGTTACGTACATTACCCCCAATCATTGATGTCTGGAACATGGATTCTAATTTAGAATTTATACCAAATACCATATCTAAAATTGAAATTGAGAGCCATCATCCCATGTATTATTCCCCCTATATCTAGATTCTCTAATAAAAATATGTAATGAAACTATTGATTCTAAACTGGTCTGCCTATGCAAATCTATAGTTGAACCTACTTTTTTGCTTATTTTTAGATATTATATTTTTTTTCTATTTGGATAGGAGAATTGGAAATGGATAGTAGCACCACTGGTGCTATAGTGTAGTCTTGACACTATTTTCCTCGACCAAATCTAATGATTGTTCTAGATTCTTCACTATTTACCTAGTTTGTTTTGACTAGTTTGATGTCTAGTTGTTGTTTTGATTGTTCTAAAACTAGATTTTTTGGTTGATAAGAGCTCTGATCTCTATTAAAAAACCCTTATTTGTTTTCCCCTCTTTTGAGGGTAGTAATGGAGACCCTAAAATAACTTCCCTTAGAATAAAGAGCTTGACAATTATGTTATGCTCCAAAATATATGATATAGCAATGACAATTGACAAGATATCTCAATATATAACATGGTTTATATTAAGATATTATTAGATCAATAGGAGTATGCCTAAATATATCATCATGACCTTGGAAGAAGGGGCATTGAAGAGGCATGGGAGGCATTAACTAGGCATGGGTGACCCATAATCCTGATATTTGTGGCATTTATGGCCAAGGGATGTCTTCCCAAGAAATGAGGTCACTTGATGATGCAGATAATAAGAACCAATTTTCAAAAATAAATATTCAAAAACTCTCATGAAAAATACACTTAATCTCTTGATTTGTATTAATTATCCTTAAACAAGGTAAATCAACATTTGTGTAATTATTTGAAAATTGGCCCTCAATTACTCAAAATGGTTAAAAAGTCATATTTTTGAGTTGTAATTTGACTTGTGAAGAATTAGAAGGTGATGTTAGATGTACCAAAAAATATTTCCATTTATGATGTTTCCAACACAAAATAACAAAGATACATGGCGTGTACCAATGAATTTAGGAGAAAAGAGTGATCTAGAGCACAAAAGGCAAAATTATTATTTTGACTCAAAATGAATTAATCAAAGTTAGCTAACCCATAAATTATATTACCTTATTTAGGGATAATTTGACCTGAATTAGCACTTTTAAATGATGATTTCTAACCATTTAGCACATTTTATGGATTTTGACCTAAAATGTACATTTGAGTGCAATTTAAGTAAGATTGACAATTTCAACACAAATGGTGTTAAGAATTGGATGTCTACATTTTGCCCCTATTTGAGAAGGTGTAGTGAGACATTTAGATGAAGCAATGTATTTTCAAAAAAAAGAGTTCTAAAGAAGAAATTGGAATAGACCCATGATGCCCCCTTGAGAGGACATACTAGGATGAAAGAGAAGGATGAACTCTTGAAAAGAGAAAGTAAGAGGTTAACCCATGGAATAGATCACATCCAGATAAGTTAATGCTTACACATGTGATTACCATCAATGATCAAAATATAATTAGAGGTATAATAGGCCCCATAGATAGGGGGAATGGGAAATATACAATCCATAAATGTAATGGACAGACTATAAAAATACCCAATTTGAGAGTACAATTTGTACACTTACAACATTGATCAATCTTGAGACAGGTTGCACACTAAATATTGCCATCATGGTCATTATTGTGGAGATCTTAGAATTAGAGGAAAAGAGAGAGAATTATACTTTAGGAAGGGAAGCACCACTATAATAAGGTCTCTAGAGAAAAGATAATAAGAAGTACTCCAATAGAGTAGATTTGATTGTGATAAGATAGTTTTGCTCTAGTAGGGTGAATTTTGATCATTGATAAAGAATAAATAATGATTTTTCACCTATAGATATTATTTGATTCATACATGGTTCATATGTTGGACCCCATCATGTGAAATTGGAAAACAAAATAGCTCAAAGCTATAACTGAAAAGATAGGTTAAAGCAAGCTGGCATAAGTGTACATGTGATGGTGTAATGGCTTAGAAAGCCATATAAAACAAGCATATGAGAATGCAAAAAATGATGAGAGAGATTAAAATAATAATGGAGATAGTTGAGCTGACCTCAATAGAAATTAAGCACTACCTACATAGTTCCATGGACTCATGTTCCAACATGAACTTTAGGCCAATGTAGTTCACACAAGTTTGGGAGAGAATGGAAGGAGGAATGATGAAAAATGACCAAGAATTAATTAGACTCACAATGTATGTGAAGAGATGCACATCTAATCATAGATAAAGAATCCTAAAATTCATTTCACCTAGATGCCTAATTCCATATCATGAGCCTAGGTTTTGTAAAGTGTTCTTGAGAATCCTTTATCAGAGTTGATGTTGACATTAAGACGTTGAGACCTGAGTACAAAGTGCTTTATATAAAAAAGAAATTAGGCATCATAAGTATGAATAAATTAGAATGAGATAAGATTCTAAGTGCATTGAGCCAGTTCAAATGTGAATACCTATAACTAAGGATAATGGTAAAATAATGACCAAAACTAGAGTTACATCAATTTACATTTAAACAAAAAGGTAAAAGACAAATAAAAAGGTAAACATAAATGAACCTAATTTGAAATCAAGATATGATCTATCAAGACTTAAGTAGGAACAAAAAATCTTTAAAAATAAAAGGAAAGAACATCTTAATGACATGAGACCAAGATACAAATAATTAAGATCCATGTGGACCATCAAGGCATTCTTGAACACAAAAGAGAAAAGCAAAATCAAATAGAAAAACAAGACACCAACAACAATAAAATAATCAAAATGGTCAAAGAACAATGTAATAACATAAGATCAAGATATAGACAATCAAGATCCATGTGAATCATCAAGATGTTTTGAAACACAAAAGAGATAAGAAAAAATAATCAATAAAACACAAGACTAAGAATGGAGACAAGAAGTAATAAAAGGATAAAAGGAGAGGTGTGAAAGCATAAAAAAACAATAAGAAAACTCAAATAAACATACACAAAAAAAAACTAAGCTAGTGTGGTTTAAAGACAAATGTTCATGGATGTGCAGTAGAGGTGTTACTTTACACCACATCATAAATAAGAACAATGACACTACAATTGTTCCCTAATTAAAGAGGAACAATGACAGAAGAAATGGAGGAAGAGAATAAAAGGAAGGGATTGGACAAGCTAATTCCAAATGTATAAGACAAGTGGATGCTACCTACATAGTTCCATGGATGCATATTCCAATATGAACTTCAAGCCAAATGTAGTTCTCCCAAGAAATGGGATAGAAGAAAAATGATGATCAGACCAACATGATTAATGTCATAGAAGAAATGGAAGATATGACAAACAAATGAGAATGGGCTGGCAAATAAGAAGTTGATGAGATGAGAAATAATTATCTTGAAAAATGGCAAGTACATGGGATAAGATGAAGTGAATTGGTGTTTCTATGCTTGAAAAATATCAAGAGCATTCAAACTTAACATTTGCTTACAAAATGACGAGAGCATGGGATGGTGAAATGAAAATGTTCAAATGTAGAGAAGCATGAGACAATGTTTTTGTTCTTTTGTGGATCATGTTCTGATGTTTTTGGTATTTTCAAAGTATTTATAATGTTTTTGGTGTTTTGGGGATAAAATATGCACAAGGTGGGACCATCTAATCGAGGAGATGCACATCCTAAGAGTAGAGGTTCCAATAAGATAGCTAAGCAAGATGTAATGACCCATGATCGTAAATTGATGAGAGTGAGGTTCTTGATAAAAAAGAGTAGTAAATACTTGAACTAAGAAGATGTAGCTATTCACTTGTCTAAAATTATACAAGACTATCCTAGTTGAACTACTTTGTAGAACTGTTATTGAAGATGTTCATAATGGTCATGAGACATAATCAAGATCATAATTGGTCAAGAGACAAAAAATGTTCAAGCTTATAACATGTCCTAGACAAAATCAAGAATATGTTTCTCAAAGAGATAAATCCATAATGGGATGAATAATGTGTTCAGAGTGCTAAGGTTTCAAATCTTTTACTATCAAGAGTCATGAAAAGTGGACCAAGGTAGTATAAAATATGTTTAAGGTAAGATAAAAGGGTGGGATAAAAAAATTATAGCATAAGTTACCCCCAAGTCAGGGGTCTTATATAAAATGGTTCAAAGATGTTCATGCATAAAAACTATGATAATATATGGTCCTAACTAATTAGGCTAAAACTTGCCTTTCTTTTTGGGTTTAAAATTCATGTTCTTTTGGTTATCTTTCAAAACTAAGTCACCAATCTCAAATTCTTGAGGGATAATGTGTTTTTTGTAACTTATCCACATTTTATTCTGATAGGCCTACAAGTTTTCTAGGGTAGCCAAACGATTACCATCAAGAAGTTCTAGTTCTTGTGTCCATGAGGCTCTATAGTCTTCATCATCTTCAATGTGCTCCAATGATATTCTTAATGATGGGATGTCAATCTCAATCAAGATGATAGATTCAATGCCAAAAATAAGAGAGTATGGAGTAGCTCCAGTTGGGGTGTGATGATTGGGTTTATAATCCCAAAGGGTAGGAAAGTGTGATGATTTTATGAATGGTATTATTTGATACCTCAACTTGTTTGTTGCCTTACGAGTTATATGGATTGGATTTCTTGTTCTTGATCTTAAATTTTGCATAAAGAGGTTTCACATCCTGGTTTACAAAGGATCCAACATTATCAGATATAATATAGGTTGGGATGTTATATCGACAGATGATATGGTAATGAATGAATTTGGCTATTTGTTTTTGAATAATATAAGTGAGATGAATGGCCTCAATCCACTTGGTAAAGTACTCAGTCATAGTCAAAATGTGCTTATGGCCATTTGAATATTTCAGGTTAATTTTCCCAATGAGATCGAACCCTATGCTGAGAATGGCCATGGTGTTGTAATCGACTGCAATGGTAAGGAAGGTGTATATATCAAGTTTCCATATTAGGAACTGATACTCATGGAATCTGATAGAATTTGTTGATGTCATGGCAACTGATAATCATGGAACCAATAGTTGCCATGACATCAACAAACTTTTTGTTGACTCATAGAACTTGATCAAACTATAGAGATTTAAAATGTGTTTTGAGGTCATAAACAATTTGATTATAAGGAACAAGCTTATCATCTCTTGTTTGATACTGATCAGTTGTTTGATTTATGATTAGATATGAATATCCATAGACCTTTAAGCTTTGAATGTCCCATTATATGGTAAGATGGAGCCCTACAACCAATGCCTCATATTCATCCATATTGTTTGTCCACTAAAATTGTATATGGAATGCTTTGGGGATCAAACCCCTCTATGGCATGATCAATAATATGCTAGCTCCAAATCCTTAAGATGTGAAAGATCCATCAAAATAGAGCATCCATTATTCAGGTTCTTGTGATGTTTGTTCTATCATCATGATAAAATCATCTAGAAGGTTAAAGTTGAGAGGTTGAGTGGCCGTAATAGGAGCTTCTGCAAGTTGGTCCATAAGCCCTACCCTTTGATTGTCTTTTTATTTTGGTACTCAATATCAAACTCAATAAGGATCATAATCCATTTAGCCATGCATCCTTAAAGAGCTATTTTAGATAAGAGGAACTTAAGAGGATCTACCTTTACGATAACAATAGTTTTGTTATTTAGCATATAATGTCATAATTTCTAAGTGGCAAGCACCATAGATAAACATGCCTTCTCAATAGGCATATAATTATGTTCATAGGCTACCAATGTGTGGATTAAATATTAAACCATGTGTTCCTTACCATGATCATCATGCTAAGCTAAAAGTGCCCCCAGTGCATGTTCTGTGGCTAATATATAAAGTAGTGGCTTTTCTTATTTTAGAGGTCATAAGACTGGTGGATTAGCCAAGTATGTTTTAAGCTTTACAAATGCTATCTAAAAATCTCCATCCCACTGAAATGTAACCCCTTTCTTTAAGATATGGGTAAATGGGTGGCACTTATCTACCAATTGAGAAATGAACCTGTGTATAGACTGGACCTTTCCTTAGATACCTCATAATTATTTAAGATTGTTTGGTGGAGGTATTTCCATAATAGCATTGACCTTTATAAGGTTGACTTTGATCCCTCATTGTGATACAATGAACCCTATAAATTTTATTGATGTGACTCTAAAGACAAATTTCTTAGGATTCAAGTGGACTTTATATGTATGAAGCCTCTCAAATATTCTTCATAGAATGTCAAGGTGTCCAGCTCTTGTTCTTGATTTCTCTAGTATATCATCAACATAGTCCTCAATAATGTCATGCATCATGTGATGGGATATGATATTCATTACACATTGATGTGTGGTTCCAACATTTTTCAAACCAAATGGCATGACTTGGTAATATAATGTCCCCCATAGAGTGGTGAATGTGGTCTAATGCTAATATTTAGGGGCTATCTTGATTTGATTATAGCTATAAAATCCATCCATTAAGGATAGCATCTCGTACCTAACAGTTGAGTTGACAGTCATGTCGATGTTGGGCAAAGGAAAGTCATCTTTAGGGCATGCTTTGTTGATATCATGAAAATTAGTACAAACGTGTATGCTTGGGGTATTTTTACTTACTGGCACAATGTTAGAAATCCATTCAGATTAGTCCAATGGTCTGATAAAATTATCACCTTACAACTTTTATAACTCAACCTTAACCAAAAGGGAGATGTGTGGATGCATCTTTCTCAACTTTTGCTTGACTGGTTTAACATCAGAGTGAACAAAAAGATGATTCACAACTAAATATGGGTCCAAGCTTGGTATGTCAGAGTATGCCAATGCAAAGATGTCTATATAATCCTTAAGAATGGATATAATATGTTCACATTCTACTTCAGTAAGGGAAGCTCCAAGATAAATAATTTTAGGATACTCATAGGTTCCCAAATTTACTTCTATTGTGATCTCCATAAGGAGTGTGGATCTATCTTCTAGAATTATAGGCAATGTATGGTCATGATCCTCTACTTCATCTTCTTGTTGTTCTTCCCAAAGATCTAGATAATATGAAGAATTAGAATCTACCTTCTCAACTAAAGGCCAATTATCAAAAACCTCTAGAAACTCAAAAGCAAGATCTTTAAATATTTGATGTTATTCTAAAGAGATGCTTGCATTATATATGGAACTTGGGTAAGATGGACATTTTATGTCTTGAGGGGATGAGAAAACTTTCCCACCTGGGAGCACCTAAAATAGGTTTTCACTCAAAGGCTTGTCTTTTTCTTTACTTTATCCCTAATTAACAAGTGCTTCAAAGAGGTTTTCACTTAAAGATCTTGATGTTTGTTCTTTATTATGACCAAGAAAGTTTGCCTACTCTCCAAAGTAGGTGAAAAAATTCAATGAAAAATCAAAACCCTACTTATGATCACCAATGGGGAATGCATCTTGTAGGCCCATGTATTTTGTAATTGATTATTCATTTAAAAACTCATCGAGGCATATGATCAAATTTTGCTGATCCCAACCTATGAGTTAAAGATGGCAAAGGCATAGGTTACAGTGAGGGTTTTCTTTAGGATGGAAAGCACTAATGGTAAAAATATAATGTCCTAATTTAGGAAGGGAAGCACCACTAGGATGGTTTTTTGATTTAGGATGGGAAACTCCAATAGGTGTTATGGTCAATATGGCATTTGAATCAAACAAATATTAATCAGTAAGATCATCAAAAAGGCTATAATGGGATGTTGTGTCACTACTAGGAGTCTCGTTACTAGTCATTTCAAAAGAGTCACTACCAAATGTTATGAGGTCATCCTATAATGGTTGAAATTCATGACCATGATTTTAATTGACAACTCTAGTTGATAAGGGATCTAAAATTCCTTGCACCTATGGGCAAAGGCCTTTCCCTGTATAGTCAAGATGATCCATTATCCTGTTAGGGATAGGATACTTTGGATTCTAAAAACAACTGGCAAGGCCTTCGTAATATAACCAATCTCCCTCGATAATATCCTCTCAATCTTTCTTTGGTGCAATTGTAGGTACAAAAACCACATGACGTTTTGGTTTCTTCTTCTTCAGTTGCCAAATTTGATTGGGTCTGTTAAGAGTCTAGGAAGTTTTAGGCTTACCAAATGTTTTAGGGGATTTTGATAATTTTGTAATATGGAGGATTTCCTTTAGATGGTACATGGAAATTATTACATCTTTAATAATAACCTATTTGGCCAGAGCTGTAGGAAATGGATCAGTTAAAGTGGAGGTTAGATCACCAGGTTCTATATAATTAGATGGAGATAGATGAGAAATAATGGCTTTGTTCTTATTTGTAATGAATTTATAACCTAAGAAATAGTTATAATTATTTAACTCTACTTCAAGATGTTTACAGTATTGGTATGGCCATTGATCAGTGGGAATAGTAACCTCAATCCCATCATGGGGAAATTTAAGGCATTGGTGAAGAGTAGATGGAACTACCGGTACTTCATGGATCTAAGGATGACTAAGAAGTATGTTATAGGGAAGCTCAATATCCACAATATGGAATAATGTGTGATAAGAAATATTCCCAACCATGATTGACAACCAAATTGTACTAGATGACTCCCTCTCAATGTTGTTGTAAGCCTTGATTGTAATAGTTTCTAGCTGAATGTCTTTATCCATGTAACCCAATCATCATACCAAATTAAGAGATATGATGTTAAACCATGAACCATTATCTATAATAACCCACTTGATTTTATGATCCAAAATTATTAACTCAATGTGTAGTGGGTTATTATGGTTCAGGTTGAGGGTGGACATGTCCTTTTGATCAAATGTGATTTGCCAAAATGAAGACAAATGTCTAACTAGGTTCTAGAACCGATCAAGGTTTATATCATTAGGCACAATAAACTCTTGTAAAAGTTTATTGAAAATGATTCTATGAACATCAGATGTCTGCAAGAGTTCTAATATGGAAATTTTTTTAGGGGTTTTATCTAATTGATCTGTTAGACTAAAGGCATTTGAACTATGGATTGAACTAGTTTAGTCTTTTTTGGGATAATATTTATCTTTGGAACCATTGGCACAATGTTCTCATTGGGTTTATCAAAAAAAGTGGGTAAAGGGCCCTGAATTGTAATTCACAGGCATCTAGTTATGACTACACAACCTAGAGGTGGAAAAGACTTAATATAATTAGAAGAGGGAGGCAAAAGGACTTGGATGGTGATTCATAGGTGATTAAAAATATTGTGACAATTTGGGTTAGTGAGGAGCCTTTACAATAAAGGTACTATTATTAAAGTTTGGTTACCATATTACCATCATCATGTTACCATCATCATACTCATGCAATACTAAATATTATTAAAGTTACTATCATCATACTCATGCAATATTGTAAGATTGGTAACTCATGCAATACTGAATATTATTAAAGGTACTATCATCATGTTACCATGTTACTAATATGTAATAATAATAAAGGTACTATTATTAAAGATTGGTAACTCATGCAATACTCTTGTTACCATGTTACCAATCTTTAATAATAATGATGATGTGAACCCAACATGGTATTACTAGGGGAGAGGGTGTTGACCCTATAATGATGGGTCTTGTGTTGTGAGGAACATGACATTGGCCATGTGGCTTCATGGTAATAGTGGTAATGTGGGTTACAAAAATGAATCCCATAGTGTTATTGTAGTCATAAGGTACATTATTATAAGCCATATTATTATTATGGGCATTAGGATCTTGATTTTGGTCATCATGATTCTAACCATGTTGTTGGTTTTGATTCTACCTGTCCTAGATTGTGACCATTTTGATTGTTCCTTGGTGGTGGTGGATCATGTCAAGGAAAGGGGTCTTTATAGATTCTCATATCTTTATTTGTATCCTAATTAGGGGCCAACTTAATTTCTAGTTCACCACTTTCCCTATAGTCCTGAATAATATGTCATAATTGAATGCAATGATATGTACTCTGACTAGAAATGTGATGAAAGTTACACCATTCGTTCTCTTTGTACTAGTCTAGTTTTGGTTGATCTTGAGGAAATGGCCTCTATACTAGCCATATAATTAAATTATCTATAATGAGCTTTTGTAACACTATTTCAACTAATTATCCTAACTTTTTAAAGACTCTAAAATTGTTATGAAATTTCCTTCATGGAGGTTGTCTTTGCAAAGTAGGTAGTGGATTTGAGGGAGTTAATTATACATTTGGAGGAGGCATAGCCTATAGAATTTTTACATGTCTTGTTTCTATCACCCCATTTCTAACCATGTTTTTATTTTTGTTAAATACCTTAGACTTATCCTACGTAACTATTTGAGGAGATGATGATTTAGTATGATTAGATGCTTGACCTTACAAAAAAATCTTAATAAGGCCCCTAGCAATAAGATCCTTCTCAATCTACACTCCTTTGTCAATAATTTATTCAAATGAGTTAGCACAAGATAATCATAGATTATGCACAACTTCAAGATGCAAATTATGAGTAAAGATATCAGCCAACTATTTGTCTAGCAAATTATGTTGAAAGTAACCTGCCAATGCTCTCCACCTTTGTAGATATGCAACAAAAATTTCACCATCATGTTGCTTGGATTTACATAAGTCAACAATGGTTAATTCATGTTCTATGTTATATGAGAAATGGTTAACAAACTTTTTTGATAAGTCATTCCAATCTAAAATTGATCCCTTAGTAGTTTAAGTAGCTGATCAAGAGCTTGTCCCATTAAACTTCATAAAAATAGTCATAGTAAATACTCGCTACTATAAGTAACCTCTTGACACAAGATGAAGAATGCTTATATGTGTTCATGCAGATCTCCTTTCCCTTTATATTTGTCAAATTTGGGTGCTTCAAAAAGAGGTAGAAAGGGGTTTTTGAGAATGGATAAGTCAAATGGATATGGGCATATCTCATTGAATTTGTACTTTTTGACTCTATTATTCATCTCTAATATTTGGATAATTTCCTTCAGAGAATTCCTTTTATGCATGTTTGGTGCATTTTTGGATTGGATAAGGTGATATTAGGGTGGAATGTGCCCCTAGTTTTGTGTGGATCTATAGGGAGTTTATACCTTTCAATCCATGATTTGGTTCTAATTTTCTACTTGAGTTGAGAACATAGGCCATTAATTCTTGGTTGTAAAACATTCCCTGAATCTAACTATTTTGCATTTTATTGATTTTGGAAATTTCTATGTTTATTTACCAATCTTTGGGTTGGTTGAAAAGAACTAGCCAAATTGTCTTGATCGATTTCCTGAATTTGAACTAAATGTTTAGGTTTCTAAGTTTGTAAAGTAACAAGAGGTTCTTGATGATTGAATAATGTATGTACCCTATCAAATGGAACACTTTTTAAGGTCTCTTATAACTTTAACTATTCATTTAGATTACCATGATCTACTATGGTAATGTCCTCATCCAATATTTATTTCATACTTTTAGCCACATTTCCTTGTTATTTCAAAACATTATTGTGAATTAAAGTGGCAACTAGGGAGTCAGTTAAGTTTGTGACAAGTTGATCTACATATCATTGACTTATTATCTTGATCTTAGCTAGAAAATCTAGATTTGTGGATTTTTACTCCCCTTTCCTTTGTTAGAGGAAGAAGGTATGTTCATTTTTGCAAAATCTTACTCTTTCCATCATTTTTATCTTTCTCTAACTAAGGTATGCAATTATTCTATAGGAAAATTTGAAGGTAGTCTAGCACCTAATTCTATTAATCAAATACAGGCTTCATCTTGATCTTATTGGGGTTGATATCCATTGTAATCATCTTCAAATCCTACTATTATAGGGATATCATAAAAAACAATGGAGTTATCTTGACCATCATAAAATTGCTCAACTTCATAACTAAGACCATAAGAGGCCCCACTATGAGTGAATCTTTGAGTCATGTCTAAAAAGAGATGATATGTGTGTTTGATTAACTTTGGACCAAAGTTTAATAACCAGTCAAAGTATGCTTTGGCTCTCTTTTAAAAAAATAACTAAGGTACCAATGAGACTATATGGGAGGGCGGTTTGAAACCATGCATAATTTAGAATATTCAATTCATGAGTTTACTTAACTTTGGTAAAGTTGAAATTGTATAGATTAGAAGAGAGTAAGGTAACTAAAAGACCCAAGGTGAAAACTAGTACACCAAATCCTAGATCATTGTGATACACCCATACTATATAATCTAGTTTCAACCTTGAAAATTTGATGATCCAGAGATCAATTCATTAAAAGTTCCCAAGTCACGATGAAACCTCCTGCATATGGAAGAGCTTGTTGAGAGATTTTTGGTGCTTCTTCTGGATCATAAAATGGAGTCCAAATGCCTAAGTTATAGGCTGATAAAGTTATTTTGTGATAGGAAAAATAAGGAGGTGTCATAATATGTGGCATAATTCATATGAAATAATTGGACCAATCACCCTTTGACACATGGCAGCCAATTTTTGTACATTTGTGCAAAAATTTGTTTTGGTGTTCAGTTTGTTGATAGCCTCTGGTATTTGATATATGATCATATGGAAAACCATGGGCCCTGCTATTGGCTCGCTAGGGGCCCTCAGCGAGGGTTGACACACTTAGTTAAGGAGGGGTTCCTTGGCCTCCATTTCACATTACAATGTATTTGACTTTGCTTTTAAACCATAATATTATGCCCACTGGATGCATGAGGGACAATTAAATTGTATGTTTGTAATACTTTTTAATTACTAAGCCCCATTAAGCCACATGGGAGAACCAATAGTTGCCACACCATAAAGGCCCTTCCAACTATATTGCTGAGTTAAACTCAAGATTGGAGACAATTGAATGCCAAGTTTGGAAGATAAGTGACCGAAATGCATGCCACATCCATATATCTTGTGACATACCAAGTCATATGCTGAGTCATGGGAACTTGAGAATAGGACATGTTGATTATCATATATGCTAAGTTGGTACACCAATGAACCATGCTAATTTTTGTGCCTCAAGCCCACCAAAAGGGGTGTCGACATTGTAAAAGGAAGCCACTAGCCTATTAAAAGACACAAAGCCATTTTTATTTTGCAAATGTGGGATAAAATGATAAGCCTAAGTGCCACAAAAAGAAGGCCGAAGCCTTGAACCTTGCACCTATCATGCAAAAGAGATATGCCTTGACTACTTGTGCCATGGGTTTCCAAGTGGTATAAAAGGAACAAACTTCTATTTGAAGAGGAGGATTCAGCTGACTATGTATTATTTTTTAATAGGCTGAGAGCTATAATGAAGCTTGGAGATAGCTAGAAAATGGATTATAATCCATTAGTCGACTTGATACATAGAGAGTAAGCCTTTTTAATTATGTTTTGTAATTGAAAAGAGAAGTTAGAGTTATTTTTATTATAAATTGGATAGACCAATAGTTAAGTGGAGGGACTTATGCACCTTTGGAAGGGGTTGAAGACTGAGGAAGGATTCCATGTTGCCAAACTTGAGTGTATCAATGAAGGTGGAGTTCCTGTACAGAGATTAGACCTGAGGGAAGTTGTGAAGCATTTCAAAAAAATTGTAAGCCATTTGTTGCACAACTTTAATGGAAATGGTCCTCACTATTGGGTGGACCCAGAGATGTAGGCAAGAAATGTTGAACTCTATTATCAATGTTGTATAGTAAAATTGTCTTTTGATTGCATGTTTTTAATTTAGTTTCTAATTATTAATTAATCATGAATACATGTAAAGTTAAAATTTGAAATTTTATGACATTTAAAAAAAACTCAAACTAGTTTAATTGGTGAATAGAAGTGAAAAGTCTTTCGACAGTTCCAATCCAATTCAATAACTGTGAACACTTAATTTTCCAAATAATTTGTAAGTTCTTTTTAGTATTTCAAGAATTTGAAAAGTTTGAGAAATTTAGTATCCATATTTTAAATTTCACTTTTAGTTTACCAGTGTAGTTTATAGATCAAATTGGTATCAGAGTAGTTAGAAAGTAGGGTTAGCTTCTGATTGTGTGATTTGATAGTTGCTTTCAGTTTATTAGTTTCCAATATCTTATAGACTTAATTAGATTATAGTGTACAGTTGTGGAATCAATGTGTTTCTAGGAAACCATGGGTAAGTTATCACATAAAGCTAAGATGGAAGAGATTAAAAGCATCAATACCCAGATTCATGATAAGAATGCATTCTTGAGATGCAACCTCTTAGCTCTTGAAGAGCAAGTTACAAGTTTAAAATTAGAGCTTGAATCTAAGGATGAGCTCTTGATCAAATTTTAGTGTGGTAATCCAAATAAGGCAATACCTTCTACTTTAGATGCAGAGACTATGACTAAGTGCACTGTAAGTTATTCACCAAGTAATTCATCTTCTTCTTTCCATTCAGATTCAGATTCAAGTAATGATGCTTTTGGTAGTTATGAAAAACACACTAAGGGTATAGGATTCAAATTATTGAAGAAAATGGGCTTTAATGGAAGGAGTTTTGGTCAAAATGGCCAAGGAATTACTAACCCAATATAGGTAGAGCATATATCTCTTCATGCAGGTTTGGGTTACACTAGTGAGTAGGTGGATATTGGAGAAAATTAATCCATTGTTAAAGGAAGATAGGCTTCTGATAGCAAAGGTCTGAGGCCACTAGTAGAGCATGTGAAATGTAAGAGAATAGGTAAAAGATGTATTAAGATTCCACCTCTTAGTTCTTATACTAGAGTTAACACTAAATCTTCTGATCCACTTTTTATGTTTAAGAAATTTGGATTTAACATTCAGAAGATGATGCAATCATTTCCTTGCACTTTTTGTGGGATGCATAACCATTGTGTTGCATTTTGTTAGAAGATACATGCTTTGATTAAGAATATTGTAGGTGTTAAAGACCATTCTCATCAAGGAAAAATGAGAAGAGGTAAAAGGGAGACCTCACCTAAGAAGGTTTTATGCACTCATTGCCATATGAGTGGACATCAGATTGATCATTGTTTCAAACTTCAATCATCTTCTCATTCTAGACATGGTAAAACTAAGATGATTTATCAACTTGTTAATAAGGTCAATGAAGTTAAATCAATCCATAATGATGTTAATGAATCCATTGAAGAAATCAAGTTAACTAGGTAGAAAATTTGATTAAGTGGATTTATAATGCATTTATTTTTCAAAGCATTGTTAAAAATTTTGTTAAGGGAAAGAACAAGCTTTGATGATGCATTAGTAGAGCTTGTGAGAACACTTCGAGACAAGTTTATCATTCAAAGTATTTCAATTTTCAACTTATGTTGAATAGCTCTATGTTTTGGAATCTCCTATTTATGTTGAGTGAGTTATCTATGGAATTGATAGGACTTGAACTCACTTGATTAGTTGGAGTTAATAATAGGATGCATGTTGTGGGTTGAGTTAATTTCCTTATAACACTTGTCTCATATTTGACTTTTATTTTAAGAATGTATCTATTTTTGGCATATAGATGTATAGATGCATTGTAAGACCCTATGGGCATGTTTGGATGTTAGGTAATATACACTTTGTGTTATTTGTATTTTCTTAGCATGTAAGTCCCATATTAGGGCATTGTATTGTAACATGTCTACAACACTTATTGTACGTTGTTGGCATTAAAAAAAAAATTGTATTTATATTGGGAATTGTTTTAGTTATTAACAATTCACCGCTTTATAGGATGTGACATGGGCAGACAGTTTTGGTATGTTGTGATCAGTTTATTGGCAGTTGTAGATTCCTTTACTCATGCTATATTGTAGTCATTTTTAGTTGAGTTGTGAATCATTTATTTAGCCAATGTTTATCTCTTGATATGATTGTGTTTTGTTTGATTTGATGCAATAGACCAATTATTAATTTTAGGAGATAGTAGATTTTTGGAGACCAAAAGCTTATTTTGTAGGGAGGTGTGGTCTGGAGCTTAGTTCAAAAAAAGGTCCCAAGTCATGATGAAATTAATTACATGTGGAATAGCTCATCGAGAGATTTCTGGCACTTCTTCTAGGTTGTAAAATAGAGTTCAGATGCCCAAGTTATATGTTGCTAAAGTTATTTTGTGATAGGCAAAATAAGGAGGTGTCATAATGTGTGGCATAATTTGTATGCAACAAGTGGAACAATCACCCTTCAACACTTGGCAGTCTATTTTTATACGTTCATGTAAAAATTTGTTTTGGTGTTCGATTTGTTGATAGCCTTTGGTCTTTGACAGGCATTCATATGGAGAACCATGGGCCCCATTATTGGCTCGCTAGGGGACCTCAGTGAGGGTTGACACACTTGGTTAAGGAGGGGTTCCTTGGCCTCCATTTCACATTACAATGTATTTGAATTTACTTTTAAACCATAATATTGTGCCCACCAGATGCATGTAGGATAATTAAATTGTATGTTTTTAATTCTTTGTAATTACTAAGCCCGATTAAGCCACATGGGAGAACCAATAGTTACCACGCCACAAAGTCCCTTCCAATTATATTTTTGAGTCAAGCTCAATATTGGAGATAATTGAATGCCAAGTTTGGAAGATAAGTTATTGAAATGCATGCCACGTTCATATAGCTCATGACATACTAAGTTTTATGCATTCATGGGAACTTGAGAATAGGACATAATGATTAGCGTATATACTAAATTGGTACACTAACGAACCATGCTAAGTTTGGTGCCTCAAGCCCACCAAAATGGGCATCAAAATTATAAAAGGAAGACACCAAACTATTAAAATACATAAATCTATTTTTATTTTGCAAATATGGGATAAAATGATAAGCCTAAGCGCCATAAAAAGAAGGCCAAAGACTCAAACCTTGCACCTATCATGCAAAAGAGATATTGACTACTTGTGCCATGGGTTTTCAAGTGGTATAAAAGGAACAAACTTCTATTTGAAGAGGAGGATTCAACTGACTGTGTATTATTTTTTAATAGATCGAGAGCTATAATGAAGCTTGGAGATAGCTAGAAAATGGATTATAATCCATTAGCCAACCTAATACATAGAGAGTAAGCCTATTTAATTATGTTTTGTAATTAAAAAGAGAGGTTAGAGTTATTTTTATTATAAATTAGATAGACTAATAGTTAATTGGAGGGACTTATGCACCTTTAGAAGGGGTTGAAGACTAAGGAAGGATTCCATGTTGCCAAGCTTGAGTGTATCAATGAAGGTGGAGTTCTTGTATAGAGATCAGACCTGTGGGAAGTTGTGTAGTGTTTTAAGGAATTTGTAAGCCATTTGTTGCATAAATTTAATGGAAATGGTTCTCACTATTGGGCAGACCTAAATATGTAGGCAATAAATGATGAACTCCATTGTCAATGTCATATGGTAAAATTATCTTTTGATTGCATGTTTTTAATTCAATTTTTAATTTTTAATTAATCGTGAGTCTCAATACCTCACTATTGGGTTGACCTAGAGATGTAGGCAATAAATTTAGAGGAAAGATCTTCAGCATTACAAAGAAGACAAAATGAACTAGGCAACTCAAGATGTAAAAACATATGCAAATCAATAAGTATAAAGGTAGGACCAAATAGGTAGCACAACATTAACACATGATTCTAGTAGGATAAAATATGTTCTAGGACTCAAAGCGTGAGCAATACGCAAGATGACTTGAGTCCACCAAGATGATATGTGATTTTGAGTCTTAATAACTGACCTTCAATCCAAATGGAAAATTGAACCCATGTTAAAACAAGCTTAGTGTTCAAATGGTGAATCCACTTTGACACACCAACCCTTAGGACTAAGAAAGGTTTAATTGAAAATGTGGATTATAAATGAAGGATATAAAAAAATTGGTTAAAATATCTAGACTCAATTGGGTATCATGACTATGCCAAAGTGGATGATATGACACAAATCTTTTGATAATAATTTAAACAATGAAAAAATGAATTTTCCATTTGGACAGCGTAACACCTCCCTTGCTCAAGAAGATTGAGGATAATGTGTTTTGGTTAAGTTCATTGAGTTAACAAGCATTTTCAGACAAAAATCAAGACCAAGTAAGCTAATGACAAAAAACAAACGTCTCAAGTCTAAACTGACAAGGTATGGCAAAGTGGGGTCTACTAAACTAGTAAGGTTTTGATCATTGTAGGGGAATCAATTGCATAATGAGTTTCATGTAAAATGATGCAAAAGACAAGCATGGAAATTGGGTGACCATGACATTGGATAATTGTAAAAAGGTCTAGTCCTTTTTAAAACTACTATATCTTGTTGTTTGCTTAGTGTAGTGCAATGTCCAAATACAAATATGTCCTATGTGTAACTCTAAAGGAGTCAAATGAAGTCAATGCTAGGAGGTGAAACCCTAGGTCAAAGCTTCCCTAAAAAAATCATGGGAGGTAATGACATCCCCCTCATAAGCCAAGTTTGCATGAAAATAAAGAAAGCATAAAATAGAAAGACTTTAGGGTCATTTTCAAGATCACCCAAACTTTGGCAAGTTTTTGGGGAGTGATTTAGGTGACATTCTTTCTAAGCCTTGGACTAGGCTATTTACAATAGGAATGGTGATTTTGATTCTAAGGATTCCCTAAAGGGAATAAATGGAAGACCATACATGCAACATTCCTCTTTTTGCCAAATAAAACCTAAGTAAATAACTATTGCAAACAAGAATTGACAAGTGTGTTCATTTTAAGCCCAAAAAACTATTTGGTGGTTTTCATTGGACCCCTGGGTCTTAGTTGAAAACATTCACCAAAACATCTAAATTCTTTGTTAAACACCAAAAAAAAGTTCCTAATTTATTTTTAAGCATGCAAAGGTGATTTAAACATGTTTTGAACAAATATCAAGCTTGGTCCTATAGCAAAAATGTTAGCATGTCCTTTAGCTTTGAAGCTCTATTTCACTTGAAACAATGAACTTTGAAAAATTAGCTCTCAGGTCTATGTTTGTGGAAAAACATAGTAACCAATGCTAGTTATTACAGCTGATGATGATTAATTTGGCTAACTAAGATCTAAACAATGTCAGTTATACTAATTGATGTTGATTAAGCTAGGTAATCGACATCAGTATTACTTACTGATGTCAGTTACTATGTAAAATCATGGCAAATAAAAACAATAAAATAAAGTTAGAAAATCAATGTGCATGAGTTTTAAGGGTCCAAATGGATATTTTAGATTTGTAAAGTGATCATCTTTAGGTGTGAGATGCATCTTATCCCACTAGGCATGCCAAGATGTAGAGAGGATTGAAAATTGAGTTAATCAAGCATTATTCCATAAATAATGAAACATGCATAAAAAAATCACTAACCAAGCCTATCTATTCCTATGGGAATTATAAAGGATAGCAAGAAAAAAATGAAAGAAAAAAACACCATATTACCTTCCCAAATAGATTCACCATACCCATGTGGCTAAAAAATATGTTCTCCCTTGATCAAGCATCCTTGTCTTTGTCAACAATGGTGGTAAGCTCCTCTAATGCCTCAAGAACACTCCATAAAACCTAGGTTCATGATTCCAAATCACTAAACTAGCCTATCAAGTAAGATTGGAAGCAAAATCTATGAACAAATGCAAAACATTATGGAAACAATTTAACATTATAACTTTTCAATATTCAAGTTTAAAATTCATGTCCATGGCCTCTTTATTTATAGATTTTTGAGATTGGTCAGGATTAACCATTACCATCCATCTCAAGACTGCGATGTGTGGCCATCGATAATCCTAATATTTGGAATTAAATCCATAATTATCTTCATCATGACCTTGGAAGAAGGGGCATTGAAGAGGCATGGGAGGCATTAACTAGGCATGGGTGACCCATAATCTTGATAGTTGTGGCATTTATGGCCTAGGGATGTCTTCCCAAGAAATGAGGTCACTTGATGATGTAGATAATAGGAATCAATTTTCAAAAATAAATATTAAACAACTCTTGTGTAAAATCCACTTAAGCTCTTTATTTGGATTAATTAGCCTTAAAAAAGGTTAATCAACATTTATGCAATTATTTGAAAATTGGCCCTCAATTAATCAAAATGGTCAAAAAATCATATTACTGAGTTGTAATTTGACTCGAAAAGAATTAGAAGGTGAAGTTAGATGTGGTATAACATTATTTACATTTAGGATGTTTCCAACACAAAATAACAAAGGTATGTGGTATGTACCAATGAATTTAGGAGAAACGAGTGATCTAGAACACAAAACGTGAAATTATCATTTTGAATCAAAATGAATTGATCAAAGTTAGCTGATCCATAAATTGAATTGCCTTATTTAGGGATATTTTGACCTAAATTGGCACTTATAAATGACAAGTTCTAACCATTTAGCATGTTTTATGGATTTTGACCTAAAATGTGCATTTGAGTGCAATTCGAGTAAGATTGACAATTTCAACACAAATGGTGTTAAGCATTAGATGTCTATAGAAATAATAAAGTTGGTGTGAAATCCATAATCATATAGAAGAGTATAGGCAAGGGACATTGATAAATGTCCATCGGCACACACATGAATATAAATAAAGGACATTGGCAAATGTCTTAAGGCATATATTGGAAATAAATAAGAACTGGGAATGCAATCACATCAAGATACACTAATCAAGAAGATAAAACATGTAAATATTGAAAAATATAAGCACATATAACTAATCAAATTAAGATTATGAAAGTATGCAAGACATGTTAGTAAAATACTAGGTATATTCAAAAAAATACACAAGTACTAAATACTAATGAGTGTCAATAGAGTAATCTATGTAAGCTAATAAATAAGGTACATCAACATGATAACTAGAGTGTGTGGTGTATAAATGATGTGACATGGATGGTGTAGTCATGTAGAAGATGGCCCTAGGGGGAGGGTATATCAATGCATGTCTTTCATAAAGGAATAGGATGCCCCCTCAATGGGTAGAATGAAGCAATCAAGGGTCTGGAAGTCACTGCACATACTCAAACAAGATCAAGTGAAGCATGGCAATGTAGATAAATTGACAAACAATATTATAGAACAAAAAATGTAAGTCTAGCATAGTAGTATAAATGTAAAACATGGAGGATGCATAAAATCAAGATGTTTTTGTGTTTGTGACATATTTTAATGTTTTTGGATTTGAAATTTTATATTATTTTTGAATTTTTGTGAAAATTTGAGCTATGTATAATTAAACATAAGAAACTATGTATAGGTGATACTGATAAAATTATGTACAAGTAATCATAATGAGATTATATACAAGCATATGAATAAAGACTAGACTGGAGGTGGTAAAGGGTCCAAGGATAGAGTTGGTTAGAGATGGAGAGGGAGGAAGGGATAACAACCATCATCAAATGCCTTAAGATCATCATCATAAGTATCATCATATGTTGTGGAAGTTGTATACATGGTTTCATCTTGCTGAAGGCAAACTAAAGGTTACTATATTGGTGGAGATATTGATTCTTATCTAGGATGTTTATTTTTGATAGTAGATTGCTTCGATGGAAGGGAAGAAGTTAGTTATGGTGGTGTTCTAATCTGAATATTACCATAAACCTGTAATTTATCCAATCTCTTATATAAAGTTGTACATGAGTTTGTATCATGACCTATGATCTTGTGAAAATGACAAAATGGGTGACCATTTTGTTGTGATAATATACTAATATATTTATGTCATAATGTAGGTAAGGTGATTAATCTATGATCAAGTAACATATGTAACATAATATGTGGTTGATTCTATGTGCTACCTACCTGAATCTAAATGATTGGATCTATATCCATAGAGGTAACCATGTGAAATGTATGTGCCAAGTGATCTAATTATGGCAGTGAGTGTGGAGTATATCCTGAGAGTGTAGTGTGAGATGCTAAGAGTGATGTAGGATGTCTAATGAGAGCTCTAGAGTCATCTTGGTACTCTCCTAGGATAATTGGTGTAAAAATCAACCCACACAAATATTCCTCTATGAGTGTGGGTGGTGTATCATCATCTGAATAAGCTTGGGAATTTGTATCAACATCATGTACATATGGTAACTCATATTTTACCACAATGGGTAACTATGATATGGGGGTCTGATCAACTATAGTAGTAGAAGATAATGGTACTATAAGAGTATATGTAACTAATGGAGTGGTTTTATCTATAGAATCAATTGGTACTATTAGAATTATTGTTAGTGAATGTATAACTATAATAGGTTTAGGGATCATGACTAATAAAGTGGCTAGAATGGCTGAAGCTACTGTGAGTGGCTAAATATCTAGAGTTGAGGGTATAAATATAAGTGGAAGAGTGTGAGAAGTTCTAGTATCTCCAACTCATAGGTATGTATCTGATCAAGATAAATGCAATGAGGTGGTGGTTGAATTGTGATATGATGTGTCCCATTTGGTGAAATGGTCAAAGATGACTCTATAGTTTGATAATATCTGAATGGATGGTTATCTACTAGATATGTGTACAAGTATCCCTCATGGAAAAACTTAACACATAGATGAAGAGTAGAAGGAACTACCCCCATAGCATGTATTTAAGGTCATCTAAGTAAAAGATTATAATGAAAAGGACCTGGCATGACCTAAAATTGTGTAGAGAGGGTTTTGGGTCCTATCATGATATTCAAAGTAATGGTACCCAATGTATATCATGGCATATCATCAAATCCTTAAATGTTATTATATAATTTCTACATGGATGTCATGTATATGCCCATGGTTTGTAATAATGTAATATTACATATATTAAGTCTAGAACTACAATAAACTAAAACTCTCTTAACTGTGCTAGTTTTGACTTGAGCTTGTATGAATAGTGGTAAATTTAGATCAATTACTATCTTAGATGGCATGACATATTGATCAAAAGTGATAAAATATTCTATGGTTTTTAGTGTGTTAACCACTAATTCAAAATAAAAAGGCTCAAATTCAGTGGGCATAAAAGTCTAAGTGAGTGCCTAATAGAGAATATCCTTGAACATATTGGCTTTCTATAACAGTTCTAACATGGAAATCTTAGTTGGAGTGTTTTTCAAATGATCAAAAATATCATATTCCTTGTGTGGATTTGCCTATGTAGGTGAATTGGGCCTGGGATGGGAAGGAATAGGAGGGTGGAAAGGATCTTGACTAGGTGGAAGAGGCATGGTGGCACATCGAGTAACAACTTTAATCACATTATCTACTATCTGTATAGGACTAGTAGTAGCTACAAGAGGAGAGTGAAGATAATTGATAGGTTGAGGTGGTGGAGGGATAAAGGGTGTCAACTAGGCTCTCTGATGATGGGTAGTGACCTAGGGAAGGGTAAATTGAACCATGCAACATGACTCAACATGGGATTAATGCTCCAAGGGAGGTGATGCAAAAGATATCTTAACATTTTTTATAAGAACTTTCTTAACATCATCCCATATAATGAAAATAAGTATGAAATGTAAAGAATGAAGGTTTGTACTAACATATGATAGAATTCATCATTTATATGCATAATAAGACCAATTATGGTCTCCTTGTTATTTGCAAGAAATGTAAGAATAATTTGTAAATAAGTGAGATTCATTCTTGTAATTTGAGTATAAATGTAAGGTGATACCTCAAGAAGCAAATAGGAACTAGTACATGCAACTAGGGTTTTGATAATGTTATTTTTGCAAAATACTATGAAATTTTGAAAATGAAATTAGATTTCTAATTTAAATATGCAACTAAAATTTTAGAAAATTATTGGAAATGCTTGACTGAATAGGACCTAGTATGTGTAACTAAGGTTTTGAGATTTTTTTTTTTTTGAAATTACTATTGAATTTTGAATTTTGAATGGTTTTTTCTAATTTTAATATGCAAATAAAATTTTAAAAAATTATTGGAAAATGCTTGATTGAATAGGACCTAGTATGTGTAACTAAAGTTTTGAGAAAAATATATTTTTTGAAATAACTATTGAATTTTGAATTTTGAAGGGATTTTTTAATTTTAATATGCTAGTAAAAATTTAGAAAATTACTAAAAAAATACTCAGACTTAATATGGGCAACTAGGGTTTGAAAGAAAATTATTTTAAAATTTATGACTACATTTTTAAATTTGAAATGAATTTATGATTTAAATATTAAAAAAAAATAGAAATTTATTAAAAAAATAGTATGAATTTTACCTTAGGGTTTCTAGGGTTTTTGTGCACAAACAAAATAAGTCAAGTTCACCAAACGATTTAACAATTTTGGGTATAATTGGGGTTTTATTCCTAATTTAGTTAAAGGGTCTAGATTGATAAATTAGTGAATAATATGTGGTAAATAAGCTACTAATTTTTTAAATTTATTGGTAATTAGATATTTTCTAAAAATAATAATAAGAGGGAGAAAATAAGACTTAGCTTAAACTATGTTGATCTGATTAAGACAAGATCTAATATTTATTGTGCAGGCTTGGGATACTATCACAAATAGGATTCTGAATTTCATTTTTTGATTAGATAGGAGCATCAAAAGATGATAGGAGTGGCATTAGTGTTGTAGTCCTTGTTTGACATTGTTGTCCTCAAGATTTGAGTTTTTTGAGTTTTGTTCGGCAAGTCTGTGTGACCCTGTCTCTAAAGTTTCAACAATCAAAAATCTATAGAAATCCTTATAGAGTAGAATTTATATTAAAACATATCTTCCATCATACTTTGACTAATTTAAAACAAGAGGGGGGGGGGGTTAGTGTGTGTAATATTCACTAGACGTGGATCCACACCCTTATGTGGCTATGCTGCATACATATCAATACTCTGAAGAGGGATCAAGCCATATGTGGTTCTCCCTTTGAAAGTGCTTGGTATAATTATGATATGAGAATGAAGGAAATGCTAAACTGGGTGTGCTTGAGATGACTAGGGCCTAGTGTAAGGATTTGAATAGTCTAGAAATAGTATTGGATGGTTGTATCCATAGAGTATGTAAATGTGCTTGAGTAGTCTTGTATTCTTACTTGCTTTGTGATATTTACCAACCCTTTCCAAATGATCTTTGAATGAGATTTTATAAGGATTTATTGGTCATAGATTGAATTTTATTGTGTTAGGCCTACAAGGATAAGGATGGAAAATTAGATGGAATTGACCATTGGGGCCAAAAATGGACTTGGAAAATAGTGCCAAAAGTAAATAGGAGTGGCATTAGCATTATAGTTCTAGTGTGGTGCTATTGTTCTGAGTAGACAGGACCTAGGGGGATGGATTGGTTATGAAAAGAGTGTCTTGGCTTATCTAGGATCAAGTTTGAAAGGATACATATGACTGGGAATCAGTAAAAATAATCCTAAGAGGGTCATGAGAGCAAGCAAGAGGGACCTATGGGTTGGGTTTCATTATCCATGCTCAAGTTACCATTTTTTGCATTTTATATAAATACAACATTATTTGAAGGGTTTTAGGCCTATAATAGAATCCAACTCATATGATATACCTTTTTATTAGTATCTCAATCTCAACATCAATGTTATACCATTTGAATTCATCCTCAAATTGACTTTCCCAAACTGATCTAAGTAGGCAATCCTCAAGTGAGAGAGGCAAAATCTTATAGGAAAAAATGTTTGATGCTTTGAGTAATAATATATATGAAATGGTGTTTGAATCACCCATGGATAAGTGTCTAGATAAATCATAGGGATTGAAAAAAATGATAAAATCTAGGATCATTCTTGATAACAATTTGTAAGAGATATCATGCATGAAGGTCATTGAACCTAATGTTCTTGAGTAAAGGACTTAAAGCATTTGAGAAAAAAGTTACATGAATGTGACAAATGGTGAGGTATTAATGCATCCTTAAATTTTAAATATTTTTGATAAACTTCAATCAATCCTTAATCTCCTTCAGGATCATGCATGATTAAGATGATAAAGGAAGAAAGTAGTCATGCACCTACAGGTGGATTATGTAAGTCTGAAAGAGAGTTTATGAGACTCTTAACAAATATTATGTGTTTTACCAATTGGAAATGGTATTAAAACAACTCAAATAAACCTCAATTTTTTATATAGAATCATTTAATCTCAAACAAGGTAGGATTGATTAATCCTATGACAAATTTGAAGTAAGGTTGAAGTCAAAATCAATGCTATAGCCCTGCCTATGTGAATCTAGGAAAATAGTACATTTGGGGATAAAAGGAGTTTTGAGAGGTCATTTAGGGTCTAAAAGACGTTATAAAAGTTTATTGAAGTGGTCATATTCTAATTGATAAGGGAAAACTAATAGTTTGAGTCAATATCACTTGAAACAAGGTATATTAGGCCTATAAGAAACCTAGAGAGAGCAACTCTACATTTGAGATTAAATCCTATAAAAACCAATAAGAGATTGGTTTATTATTAGATCTAATAAATCTTAGGAAATTTATTATAAATTTTTTCAAATATTTTATGACTACCCTTGTTGGGAGAATGCATACAAATGTGTGCAAGAAGTTTGGGGAACATGAGTTATAGAACACTTTAGTAAGTACATTGAAGTTTGAAAAGAGCATTGAGAAAGTGAAAACATCAAATAAGGTATCAAAAAAAAACTCACATCCTTATTCATAAGTTGTGTAATCTCTATAAATCACAAGTCATCTACAGATCAAATGATCAAGAATGGTGTAAACATACATGTTCAGCTTGATTGTGTCAAGTCTATGAGCAAATCCTTGAAGGGAAACACACGTTTTGCATTGAATGGGGTATTAAAAGTATTTTGATAGATGTGAGAGATCCTTATAAGTATGTAAAATTTGAATATACTCTTTTCCATTAAGTTAAATCATCAAAAAGAGACCATTATGGTCAAGATTGCTCAACTTATTGTAAACCCCAGCAATGGATCAAAACATGTTTTGGTAATTTTAAGGGAATAATAGGATTTGAAAAGTGTATATATACCTCAATAGACATGAAAAAACTTATAAGAGGCTTTCCAAACCAAAAATAAAGTATTTTAATCCATTTTTTAACCTAAAATGTCATCTAAAATGCACATCTACATGCTTGGAAGCCCAAGAGGAAAAATTTGCATACATGGGAAGTTTGATGAGGAAGTGCACATATAAAAATGAATTTAAGGTAAGTTTAAAGGTTAAATATACTCCAAATTCATGGTATTTTAAATCCAATCAAAGACCTATACTTTATGAACCATTGTTAAGAAGATAAACCCATTTAAAACCTTTAAAACCCCTCAAAGAAGCTCGATGAAGCTAAACACTTACAAAGTGATCATAATGCACACTATTGGTCTTAAAAACACCTAGAGGATATATATATGTCTCATGATCACCTATTAGATCAACAATTTGGCATGTGTGGAAGGAAAAACATAAAAAGAGGCCTAAAACTACTTAATTTAGTTGGTTTGTCTAGTGTTTGAGTGGGTCTGAGCTCTCTAACCATTAGAAGTGATTATAAAAGCTTAGTAATAGGTCTAATATCCCACTATCATCCGTATAATAGGTCTTCATGATGATTAGACAAATTTCATTTCACTAAACTAAGCCATGTGAAGACTTCTTTTTTAGTTGTATAGAAAGGCAAGGTTGTAGACTTTTTTGAGGTCATAAAAGGCATATGAATCCTTATATAACTCTTTTATATACTTTTTTACATCCTTGGAATAATATAAAGGCAATATAAAATCCATTTTCAATGGTTAAAAGTAAAATTAAAGTGTCTACTCACAAGTAGTCCATTGATTTCATGGTTTTGAGAACCTTCAAAGACAACTACAAGTCTCTATAAAATTGTGAGGACTTCCTCAATATGAAAACACTCTTGAATACTCTTAATAAGGCTTAAAACATTTTCTGATTTAGTTTTTAAATCATGGAACATGGATAGGGACCTCAATATAATCCTTAATTCTATATAAGACCTATATAGCATAAATGCTTGCAGCCTCTCCAAATCTCCTACTAATATGTTGGGAAGACTCTTTTTAAATGGTTTACAAGTTGAACATAGATGGTATGATATCCTAAAAGACATATATGGAGTTTAATATATTCAAGCTCAAGATCAAACTTTGTATGGGAGATAGGTTTACCTTCATTATCTTGCATGAGATGAGTTATTATTGTAGGTTTTGATCACAAAGATAAAAGTGTGAAGGTATATAGCCTTAAGTATCATCATCATCATCATCATCATCAAGATAGTAATTTCTTTCTAATAACCAAGGATGACATAAAGAGATGCTAAAGAGGTCAAGTATTCCATGTGTCAAACTAACAACTTGTAACTCCTCCATCTAAGAAAGGGTAGTTTTAAGTGAATAAAGATAATTCATAGGGGATGAAGAGCCACCTTTCATGAGATAATCATTAATCCAATACAACACATGTTGAATAAAAATGATAGGTCTATTTCTTCACCTCCTTTTGGCATTGTAACTAGTTTTGTGATAAATGATAGTCATGATGGACTCTCTCCACATCATATCTCTCTTGCTTCTCCTCTTTTCTATATATTTGGACTTGAATAGATTGTAAAAGTATCCTTCAAGTTAGTATGGTGAATCTATGCTAAAATTTATATTTGTTATTTATTTTTAAGTGAATGTCAAATGATTTTTTCTTCTTCATCCCATAATGTATTCATGATGAATTTTTGATGAACAAAAGTGTTGATGTTTGATCTCCTTGAATTTGTCCTCTTCATTCTTGCCTATTTGTGAGTAATTTATCTATTTAAAGGTCATATGGTGTGTATTAATGGTTATAAAAAATTTAAGTGTGGGAAACTCTCATTAGTGTTTCACTTTAATCCCCTTGACTACCCCTTTTAGTTGATATATCACTTGCAACCTCCATATTAAAATATTATTCTAGAGAATTGTTTGAAGTTGTGTTATTAGATTAAACCTTGTTTAGATTTTTTATCAACTCATAGACCATAAGAGGATATCTAAATTTGGTGCATCACCCCTTTTTATGTTTACTTTCATTTTTATTACTCCCTTTTTAATTGTAATTTGAGTAGGTGTAGTGATAATATAGGTATAGCATCAAGGGAACTATCCCTCTCTATAGGTTATCTTTAGTTATAGGCCACCCATGTCCTTAGAGAGTTCTCATTATGTCAATTGAGTGAGGAAAATAAAAAACCTCCTCAAAAGGTGTAACTCAAAGTGATAACAACTAACATGTAAGGTCCCCAAGCAATATCTATCACATACTCTAACATATTCCCCACCACATCTTTTAGTCCAATCATAAAAAATGTCCTAGAATTTTTAGGTAGAAATATGACACTAACAATATAAATAAGTACCAAGGATATTTTATCTATCTATCTTGCATCCAAACATACATCTAAATCTACCCAAATCCATGTATTAGGATGCCATCATGATCAACCAATATCCACATCTATGACTATCACATTGTATTCCTATAGTATACCATCCCCCATATATCATGTGTATAGAATCCTCTACACATTCTCTAAGGTTACCATGATAACCCCAGTCATAAAATGAAATTTATTCCTATCTAAGTGCCACCACTCTCCTTGTGTTGTCTGTAAAGCATCATCCACTTAGATCTTATGCATATGAGATATAAAATATAATCTTAACACCTCCAATAATCCATTCTCATTTATCATAAATTATTGAAATAATTCCAAAACCATCAATCACCTCTCACATGAAATTATAATTGGTAATCATTCTTTTAATCAAATAAACTAATCACACTTAGTTAAATTTATCACATAATATCTAAAAAAACACTAACTTGCACAAAATTATCTTTCATTTATCTAAATTGAGGAAAACATCACTCAAAATGAAAATAACATTCATCAAAGTGAAAATAAAAGGAATTTTTCATAAAGAATAAACTTGTGAAAATGTCATGATGTTTATGCAAACACCGTTTTCTTAGATGCAAACATCATTTATTTGAGCATAAACACTACTGGTGTGTGCATAAACACCAATAGGAAATATTTCCTTATATCATTTTCATTTTCCCCATGTTTTTCAAAATTAATTACACCCAAAAGTTTTTACTTAAAAAAAAATGGTACTTACTAGTCCACCACTTCCCTTTGGTTGACAGTGCTCCCTCATGCACTCGTTTTGGTGCTCATCAAAAGGAATGTGGTTCATGTTTTGTTAGGGTCTTGTTCAAGCTCCAATATCCAATGACCTATGTGGAAAGAATGAAAATGACTCTAATTTCAATTCCACCTCTAATTCATTCACACCCACTCCCCTTGACACATTCACTTCATAAATTCTTGCCTTTATTCTCATTTATAGATCCCATATACATATTTCCTCATTGCATTCCCTATCAAGGGGGTATATAGATAGCATGATAATATATCCTCCTTGCATTCCATATCGATGGGGTAAATATCTAACATGATAACTAATCATGACACTTAGAGAATATTTTTGTGTGTGTTTGTTATTATTTTACATTATTTGAAATGCTACCTTCTGCTTATACTTACAACTCATTTTCAAAGAAACATAAATGTAAACACCCTAATTCTACCAACTTAGTGTCATAATTAATCTAATATCATCAACATGCATCATTCACCATATATCCTTACTAACCTATCCATCATCAAAAATACAAATCAAAATCACACTAATTATGACCTCAACCCCATCTTATTCCACATAGTCCCACTAACATAACCATTACATTAATTAACTAATATCTCAAAATTTGTTTTTTAATTATTCATGAATTAATCCATGCATTCATGATTCTAAATAAACAAAAAATAATAATAAAATTAGCCAAACCACCTAATTCAATCCACTTAACCCCATCATTTATCATCAGTAACCCCATTTAACCTATCATTAAGGCATTAGACCCTCTAACAAATACATTTAATACATTCATACCTATCATTTAAGACATTTAAATCTCTAAAACCATCCAACCAATCCCAAAACTTAGTCAACCTCCTCATTGAATTCATCTAACTCATAAACTAAATATCCACCATCCAAAAATCAATATATCAATTAAATCCAAATTTATCCTATCCTTCCATTTTCCATATAAAAAATCTATAAATTGGCATTCTCTCTCAATCATGGATCATGTTAAATATATGGTTTTTTTAATTTTAAAATCCAGATAAATATTTTTATCTTGTACTAATTAATCAAGCCATCGAAGGTAAACATTGGAACTCTTACATTGAAACCATTGAAGCAACCAAAATTCAAAAATCATCTTCATGTCTATATCAATAAAAGGAGATTTATCATTTGGTAAACAAAGGTGAATATTTTATTTTCTCTTTCACTTCTTGAACATAAGTTGTTGTGGGATTTTAAATATGAACTCATTTGTGTTCTTGGTTTCTAGTTTAGCTTTAAGTTTTAGATTTTATAATTTTATTTTGTGGTGTTTCTAAGTTATTCATTACGTCCACTTTTGATGGGTCTATTTCTATACTTGTTAGTGAAATATGATGTCCAAATATAATTCCATTTGTCATAAACATGTAACATTTATCATAACATAATGACATCTTGTTATATTTATAATGTTGGAGAACCTTATATAGATTATTGATTATTTTTTCATAGATATCCCCATAGATGGTGAAGTCATCCATTAATATTTGTACACAGTCATATGATATATTACAAAATATGTGCAAAAATACTCCCTTTGAAAGGTTGAAGGAGCATTGCATAACCCAAATGGAAGGATAAAGTATCCATAAGTTCTCCAAGAACATATAAAATTGGTCTTGTCTTGATCATTAGGTGCAATTATAATATGGTTATATCCATTGAAACCATCAAAGAAAGATAATTACTTATTTCTTAAAAATTATGTCAATAACTTAAATAATAATTGGAAGAGGGAAGTGGTATTTCCTAGTGGTGGTATTGAGCTCTCTGTAGTCTATAAAAATGTGGAATTTACCACCCTTTTTATGCACAATGATGAGGGGTGACACCACTAGCTATTAGAAATGAGATAGAGAAATCATGCTTCCAATTATGGTTGATATTGGAATATCTTCCTCGAAGTATTTATACTATTTTTAATAGTGATATCATAGACTCAATGTTATCTAATAGGGTGTCGAGGCTAATTTTATGTGGTAATAGTTGATGAAAATTTATATTTTATAGATCTTGAGATCTGAGGGTACGTCAACCAAAAATATATTTCAAAGTAGACATTGTATATAATGCAAAAGGTGATCCAGATCAAGGTTGGATTCATAAGTGTTTTTTACAATGTTGGAGATGGTTTTCATTCTATTTTTATTTTAAGTATAGGATCCATTCAATAATAATAAAGTTTTGTATGGAATTTTAATCATTATTAAATTAGCTTCCAACTAAAAAGGTTGTTCCATTTTGAAAGAAGGCTTAGTTTTGGGGTATAATATCAATTTTTTTTTGTAGTGGTTCCATTTGAGATAAGAATATTTTATTGACCTGTAACCTATGATTACATCTGTTATGTCTAACTAAGATATCCATAAGATATGAGCGTATCCTCCTAAGTTTTATTTTTTTTGAAATATAATTAATTATATTCCATATTCTCATGACACAACTTTAATAATAAATTCTTCAATAACCCTTTCAGGTTTAATAGTTTATCTATCTACCATTTTTTTGAGTAGTAGGGATGTTGCAAACGCCTATGAGACCAAAATTTTCAATGGTTTCTTTTTTAATAACATTGGTGGATACCCTTAATTCTATTAGAGTGATTTGGATGAGAGTAGAATTAATGTGGACATCAAAAATAAGGTTATCTAGGTCAGAGTATTTGGGTGAGATAATGTTTTGACATCCACAAGTTGTCTAACTACTTAGACAATATTGAGATATTCTATCCTTCAGATAGGCTAATTGAGGCATAATTACCAAATATCATTGGTATATATGGGGAAATATTAAACTTATTGAATTAATGGAATTTTGACATTGTAGACACCTAAATTTCATTTAGTGTCAAAATGCACCTAAACATATTAATAATTATTCTTAAATTAATTCATCACATTTCCCTGTAAATTTAAATAATTGAATAAGTTAAATTATTTAATTATGCACATTTAAATCCTTATTTTAAAATATAAAATCCATATTTTACACTTCACCCAAACATTTCCCACCTTTTTCTCCCTCATCCCAACCAAATCCACAACTTTCTCAACCTCCTATGACTCATCCTATGAGTTGTCGAGGATTTTGACTTAGTCATACTAACTCAACTAACCAACCCCATCCTACTCTCAACCATTTTAAAATGGTATTCATCCTCATGGGTGAGGAATCATTAGCTGTTATTGATCATTTGGATCATTAAAAAAGTCCAAATGATCCTCCAACATTGGATCCTTCACCAAAAATCTATAAATAAACTTGCATATCTTCATTGTCAATGATCCATCACAATCATAATCAAAGAATTAGAATCTAGACTAATACACAAGTGAATCAAAGAAAATCAGATAATATTTTTGTACAAAACCATTCTCCTTTGCATTGGAAGAGTGAGTACGACATTTTGGAGAGTAAATCAAATGTATATCACAATGGAGAAATCTTGCACATTCTAAGCGCGAAGTTTGTGAATATTGGTTCTTATTGTTTGTTTCTCTATCATTGGTTTGAATTTAGCTTAGATTAGGATTAGTTTATTTTATTTGCATGTCTAAATTTAGTTCACACATTTTTGACATACCTAGTGGGATATTGTCTCATCTTTTTCATCTTTTAATCATTATTTTTTGCATTTAGATAGCATTTCTCATTTGAATTTTGTCTTTTATGTTTTTATATGCATTTAATTTCATATTTTTGAGTGATGGTACAAGATACATGTTGATATTAGGAATTTTATGTTTGGTTATGTGCTTTCCACTATGTAATAGTGAATTTAGAGGCATAAATAATGAAATTATAGACCTTAACAACAAATTTGTTTAACTACAATATAATTATTTTGTTTTTCCTTTTTCTATGTTTTCTACTTTATTTATAGGGTTAATAGTGATTTTTTTTTTAAATAATGATTTTGTGATTCTCAGTAGTGATTTCATCATTTTTAAAAGTGAATTTGTCAAACTCAACAATGAAATCATCCTTTTCGATAGTGAAACTGTCATTCTCAATAGTGAATTCATCATTTATAGCAGTGAATTCATCTCAATTAGTAGAAATTTTTTTATTTGGGTAGTAAAATTATTTTTTAAGCACAAGTCTATTTATTTTCTTCTTTTTGCATTCTTTCTTTTCCCTATGTTGATTTTATTACAATTTTAATTTTCTTATCTGTCTGCATAATCATGATTTCATAACAGAGAGGTGTTTTTCACTTTGTTTTCATTTTTTTTATTCATTTTATTGTAGGTTACCTTTCTCCAATTAGAAATTCTAACACCCTATTTGTAAAATGCTTGCCAAAGATAATCAGTGAAATGGATCAATAAAAAGCCAATTTTCTTTTACTAACAATTTCAATCTTGTTTTCAAAGTTTTGTTTTTAGTAATTACATCACATTCAATTTTAGTATTTTTATTGTGGTTATGGAAATTGTGTATGCTCCTTCCTTGGTTAACATAGTTGATGATACTCAAAAATTATAAATGTTTCCATAATTATTTGTGTTACCCAAGTAGTGCCACATATATTCTTTCTTTAGCATTACATTGGTAACGATACTTGGAAATAAAAAATGGATACTTACTTTATTTTTATTTTTAGGGGCTCTATTGACCATGGATTTCACCACCACATAGTAGGCCAAACCCAATTTATGAGCGAGGTATATAAATCAATATCTAGTTATTTCAATTATCTAAGTAGTTATGTGTTTTAATCACACCATGACATGAGGGGATTTCATGCTCCAATACCCAAGGTTTCAATAGTTGCCTCGAAATATGATATTACCAATTGCCAACACATTGAGACCCATATGACTATGTTGGTAACTTTAGGATAAGACCCAATAGTGTATGTCTATTTTATCAATTTTTTCCATGGTTTTTCCCCCTAGATAATATTTTTTAAACCTTAATCCTAGGATAATCTCTTTTTCCATTCAACTTTGGTGCATCAGTTACTAATTAGTGCTGAGAAGCTACCTTTCAAACACCCTTGAAATCAGACTCAGTGGGTCATGATAATGACAAGATCCTCTATATTTAGTGCCTTGAAATATTAGGCTGTAGTTGAGAGTATGAATGAGTTAGTGACATATAAAGGCCCAATAGTTATTCATGACCCTCATCTTATTTTTTCACCTTTTATGTGCAATTTTCTGAGAGATTATAATAGAAATTTGTTTTTTGTTTCCTTGAGTTTATGACATGCTATAAAATCCTTGTTTGAAAACAAATTCTTTTGAGTTTAAATGTTATCCTTAAAATCAAAACATTCTCTCTAAAATCATAAAATCATTTAATTATTAATTAAACTATTAGTCACTTTGGAATTTTGGTTATTTTCAAGACTTTTTTGTCTATTAATTCAAGTCTTTCTGTTAGTAAATGTCTCTCATTTCAAGGCGCATGGTTTTGTTTAATAATCCTTTGATCAATTTAGTCACAAATCCAAATACAAATCCAAATAATCATTGCCTTCACCTAGGATTCTATCCAATCAATTTTGATTCAAACACATATTTGAATCAACATCAAATAAATCGTCCAATAAATTAAATCAAAGTTTCAATGTCATTTCAAACTCACCAATCAATCATCCAATAAATCAAAATCCAAGTTTGAATATGTATTCATCCTCATCCATCAATAAATCAAATCCAAACTTGAATAGTCATTAAATTTTACCAATTGACCAATTCAACCCAAACATCAATCAATCAATTTCAAACTTGAATACTTATTCATGTTTACCCATAAATCAACATCCAAATTTTACTTTAGGGGCAACATCGAATCTATTTTTAGGATTTGGTAGTCAAAATTATTTTAATTATTTTACAAGTTCCATCCCATCCACAAATTAAAAGTCACCTATCACAAATCAATATGCATTCACTAGTCCATCTAGTTCTAAATTTAGCATCAATCTAAATCAAAATTTTAATTCACCTTCACCACCACTTTATGATAGTTATATGTATCAAAATAAATTCACAAATCAAACTCCAAATCCAACTATGTTCCATCCAAATCAATTTTCCAACTTTTATGCCCATCAAAAGCAACCTTTATATAATTATCAAAATCAATATTTTGATTTTTCATCCAATTCATCCCAAAACTCAAATTCAAATTTCTTCACAAATCCCTACACATTCAAAAATACACAAAACGAAAATACTTTTACTTTTAACATAAATCAAACAAACCTATCCATCCAAAATCAAGTTACTTCCTTAATGCATTTCGTTACTAGTCAATATAAAAACTTCCCACAACAACATCATATTGTCACTAGTGACCCTATTTTACAAAATCAATTAAGTCTCCCATCCACTATTTATAGTCTTAATTCCAACATCTTTCATTACACTAGTAAAAATAATCCAATTCTAGCACCTCTACCATATAGTGTCATTCCACCCCTAGAGCTACAACAACTTCAAAACTCCCAGCCTATCAACAACATTACCATGCCTATTAAGAAAAAGTTCACTCATTTAGGAGAACCTTATGATTTATTATTTCAAAAATTGGTTGATGCAAACTTAGTCATATTTATAAAAACCAAATACTTTGATCCAAATGACCCAAAATTTGAGTGGTATAGAGCTAACGAATATTGTGATTATCATAAAATTAGGTCATTATATAAACCATTGTATGAGACTAAAGTATTATATCTAAGATTTTATTAATAAAGGGTACATCAAGGTAGATCCAAGTCTATATGCATCTAAAAATAATAGCTTGGGGATACACTGAGATGTCTTTCCTAAGCCTAATCAAGCCACACCACTTCCATGTCAAGGTCATAACCTTCCATCCATTTCTTAAGATCCCATTTTTGACACATCCATTTTCAGCCAATCCATAGTTGATAAACCTACCTTCTAAAACCATCCATTATTTATTAAGATCCCATATTTATTGAAGATACTATCTTCAACCAAAAACCTATCTTTGATCAAGATCCCATTTTTGACAAAGATCTCATTTCTGACCAAGAGCCTATCTTGGACAAAACTTCCATCAACCAACATAGCCTATCACCCATTGAGTAGAAACCAAAACCCTTATTACCTGTTGAATCTCCCATCATCTCACAATATTCACCCTATGTGATAAAGGTAATTATAGATAAAATAATCCATGAATAAGTAATTATCTAACTCATCCATTTTGAAGTAAATGCTAGATCCCATAGCATTAGCTACAAACTATTTGAAAGTCAATGTGAATATGTTAGTGATACTTTTAGTTTTAAAGGGATCTTCATCCATAATCAAATAAGGATCCATTCATAGTCTCTATGAGGACTGTGCTTCCATCACTCCTTTCATCAACCTAACTAATATTTCCTTCCATCTTGTAAGCTAATATCCTACACTTTTTGATTGGGACCAATGATCTTACTTACAATTAACTTCCTTCCATGATAATAAAATAATTTTAGACTTCTTAGCTAGTCTCTTGATAGAAGAGCATCAAGAAACATCTGCATGTTCTGAGGAACAATAAGTGTAACTCAATGACAATTAATCTTATAGTCTAAATATAAAACTAACATCTCATAGTGAAAATATTTTTGAGGCACTATTGAATGATCAAAAAACAAATTATAGTCAAAATCAAAATATATAAAATCAAAAATATGAGTCCCTTAGTGAAAATATCTTTGAGGCATTATTAAACAATCCAAATCTAAATCCCAATCTAAACAACCAAGAAGAATCCTTTGGTGAAAACCTTTCTATGGCACCAATGGATGATAAAATTAATATATCCTCTGCATTATCATAGTTGTAGGATGGACCCCATCATAAATTGAAGATATCATTGATACAACATTAAATTCTCAAATAATTCAACTTATAGTTAATCACAATCTTTTTCAATGTAAGATTCTTGGTCCCATTCACTATTTACATCATGACACATATACTTATCCCCAATATAATTCCATCCCTCCAAATCCTTCATGCACTCAACACACATCCTTCATCCAACATACTTTCTAGTTCACCCTGTATGGAAGCACCCTATATTATAGGGGCTATGACTATATCTAAGTAAATTTAGAAGATTCCAAATTAGAAATCAGTGAAATTAATAAAGATATCTATAGAGAACATACCTAAAATATCAATAGTATTAATAATCATAAATCTTAAACCCTTTTATAATTGAGATGTCAAAAAAAAGAAAATAAAAAAATAAAGTCAGAAAGAGAAAGAGAAATAATTTTGTCCATAAGTAAAAACCATTTATATGGTACCTTGGGCAAGTACCATGATGAAAACTAATTTTTGGAATCATGCATAAAATAATCAATTGTCTACAAGTACCTTACACTTGGAAGCAAGCTCATTCCATTTCAATCTTATGCTTTCTAAATCATCCCTCCATCCTTACCCATCATAAAACTTTTTTAATCACATCCTTTACCATCATACACTTACCTAAACCATTCTTACATATCCTAAGCTATACTAAATCATGCTTACCCATCTTACACCTACTTAAATTCATCCTAAACTCATCCTTAACCACCATAACCCATACTTAAATGCCCTTACCTATCCAAACTCATATTTATACATTTAATCCCAAATAAAGTGAAATTGATACTTATTAATCCAATCTTTATCATCATAAAACCATCTTTATTACCATTTTGACCTTTAGAAGTGTAAACATCTTCATATGTGTTCTTAGAAACATCTAGGTGTATCCTTGCAATACTATTTTTATGACTATAAACTTAGTTCTTACATCATGTATTCCATAGAGTTTTTATCTTAATTCTAATCATTCCTATTTGTACATACACCATATATAATATATTCCTTCCATCCCCTACCACTCATTCTTCAGTGCTAGAATATGGTTTTCCCTTTGCTGGTATTCCTTGTATATACAATTATAAATCCAAAAAAACTCCAACAAAATCCAAAACATTAGAAAATCCAACAAAATATAAAAATAAAATCCAAATAATAATAAAAAAATCCATTGTCTTTAGTAACATACCCTAGTCATCCCCTATATGGATTACTCATTGAAGAGTTCAACATTATAAAATATTGCATATGCCAAAGGGTTATACTCTAGCCAAGGATATCAAAAAAAGTAATTTGCTTACCTATTTGTATATTCATTTACTTTCTTTTATGTCATGGGTGTTTAATTTCTTCCACAATGTTTGTTTACTTTTGTGTTTGTTTTACTTACATCATTTTCATTATTACAAATGTCTCTTTTTATCTTATCTTTATTGTTGTTTCTTGTGTCTACATCACTATGTGCATTATTAATGGTTTTATTATGATCTTCCATATCATTATTCACTAAGTTTTATCTTTTTTAATATATTATTCCTTACGTGTATCACATGATAGTCATCATAGTTATTCTATACTATTGGTACATATTTTCAAGCACAATATCAAAACTTAGGTTGCTCAACTCTTACTTGATTAGAATTATTATCATAAATCCAATGTAAGAATAAAATAAACATAAGGTAGATATCAAACCATTTCACATTCATATATGAAACATCTATGTGTCATTCCAGATAAAGTTGTTATAGTTTCAAAATTGTTTCTCAATGAATTTGCCAATTTGTTAAAAAATTTATCATTTTTCATACTAATTTCATCATTTTGATAATTATAAAATCATTTTATTCTCCTTTTTTAAGCATTTAAATACACAAAACCAAATTTTTTATCCCATAATAATCTCTCTCTTTCATCTATCCTTATCTCATCCATGTTTTTGAATCATTTGATCCATCATCATTAATCCATGTAGTCACTTCATTTCCTTGTTAATGGTTACATATCAATCATCTATAATCATTTCTTAATATTTCCATTCAATCTACTATAGTTGTTGATTGGGACCAAAAAAATCATAATATCCATAATTTTTCCATCAACCCATCACTTGATTAGTCAATCAATCAATTAGACAACAAATCTAAGATCATAGATTTATAAAGGGATATATCATTCCCACATCCATTCTTATGAACCCTAATTCATGGGTCACTTCAAAGCATGTAGGTTCTCTTGGGATATATCAATTCCCAATCCACTCCTAACATATATAATTACTTAGAGGAAAATCAATCCATCATCTTATCACAGTGTATAATCATTAAATTTAGTATGTTTATAGCATCCATGGGTCAATATTACATTAGATCATCACTTCTCTTCCTATATTGGGAGAACTACATCTGCCCTAATATCCCCTCTCAAACTTTGTACATAGTGGATTATGTAGGCAACGCTTAAAGACATAGGGTTTATAAGATCATTATGTCTTCACCATAATCCATTCAAGCCATTTCATCCACATCTTGTACTGTTATTTAATCAAAGTTCTATAGCTCCTTATCAATGCTTGTAAATATTAATTTGTAAATCTTTATCACAAATCAGACAATCTCTATTTTTCATTTTCTAGCATGTGGCTTACCATCATTGGGATATATAGTTCCCACACTCTTTCTAACACCCCTAAGTTTGAGCACAATCAAAGCATGCATTCTATAAAGTGGGAAATGCACTTTTTCCAATATCTTCTCTAATATTTAACAGCTAGGGGTAAATAGTTTTACATGTACCCTCTACACTTTTTTAAACATTAGTATTAAGATAAGTATCTATATTATTGATGAAAGTTTTATCATTTCCATCCCTCCATAGTACTCATTTTCCATCCATTTTTCAAATTTTTTGGATACATTAAACCAATTTATTTCAAAATTTGTTTTCAAAATCTTACAACAATATATCTGTGTAAAATAAACAAAACCATTTACAAATTCAATTTATTTTTAATATTTTTATGTCCACAATTTATTATTTATGAGATATATCATTCCCATGACTACTCAATTGACTATTATATCACTAATAAAATAATAATGTTCAATCTCTGAATGGTTAAACTATTGTTTTTCAAATCCATACTCTAGTTGTAATTAACTAGGGATAATTGTTTTATGCAACCAACATCTTACAAATTTGAAATCAATTTTAAAATAAGTTGATTAATCATTTTTCCACATCTCTTAGTTCATTTCCTCTTTTCATCAATTTCAAGAATTTGTCTATTTTATCACATAAACCCTCGATGGGGGCATCATCACACTTGTTTTCATTTATTTTGGGAAAATTTTTCCTTCTTAATCATCAACACTCTACTTCTACTATTCTTTGAAAAAAAATTGCTTTGCAACAATATTTCAAAGAGGGGAAAATATAGACACCTAAATTTTATTTAGTGTCAAAATTTACCTAAACATATTAACAATTCTTCTTAATTTAATCCACCGCATCTCTCTCTAAATTCAAATAATTGAAAAAGTTAAATTAGTCAAATATGCACATTTAAATCCTTATTTTAAAATTGAAAATCTGAATTTTACACCTCACCCAAACATTTCCCACCTTTTTCTCCATCATCCCAACCAAATTCATAACTTTCTCAACCTCCTGTGACTCATCCCGTAAGTTTTCAAGGATTTTGACTTAGTACCTCTAACTCAGCTAACCCACCCCTTACTTCTCTAAACCATTTTGAAATGGTTTTCACTGTCATGGGTGAGAACTTATTATCTACCATTGATCATTTGGATCATTGAAAAAGTCTAAATGATCCTCCACTGTTGGATCCTTCTCTAAAAATCTATAAATAAACTTTAAAATATTCATTTTCAAGGATCCATCACAATCATAATCAGGAAATCAGAATCCAGACTTATACACAATCAAATCAAAGTGAATAAAATAATCTTTTTACACCAAAATTCTACCTGTTCTACTTTACATTGGAAGAGTTATCACCACATTTCGGAGAGCAAATCAAATGTATATTGTAATGGAAAGATCTTGCATATTCAAAGCGTAAAGTTTGTGATTTTCAGTTTTCTCTATTTGTTACTCTATCATAGGTTTGAATTTAGATTAGATTAGGATTAGTTAATGTTATTTTCACATCTAAATTTAGTTTACATAGACACAAACATTCTTAAGTTATCTTATAAAGTTAAACTCAGCTTCCATACTTGAATTTTAAATGTTCAATATTTCTAGAAAGGTATGATTGTTAAGCACTACTTAACTAGTGAATGTGCTTAGCATAAGATTGGGGTTATTATTTAGTGCTTTGGGTTAGTTATAATGTTAGTAACCTCTTAATTAGGTTTTTATATTATAGGATTTATTCAATTTAGGATAACCCTTCCAAAACAAAGTTGTGTGTCATCTACCTCCATTTAATAAGTTAGGCATGTCATCATTTTGCTATTATATGTCAGTTGAATTGAATTATTATTGGAGTTGGATGCAAGTTGGGTAGGAAATTGGGGGATTCTAGGTGGATTTAGAGCATGTTTTCTAGGAATAATTTTTTTTTGTGGTTGTTGTTTTTATAGTTGTGGTGGTTGTTGGAACAAAACATTTTAGTTAAATCATGGATTATTTTAAATCGATGATTATTTCCATTGATCTAAAGGTACGTACCAATGAATATTATAGTTTTATGGATACCATGGCTAGTTTTGAAACTTATACCAATGGCTTGAGGTTGAGGATTTTGTTATGGAAAATTATAATTTTGGGTTGTTAATTGGGGTATTTGGTTCCAAGGAGTGTGTCCATATAAATTATGAGGAGGATCATATGAAAACTAAATTAAATAATAGAAGTTTTGATGACATACCTATATTTTATGATCTTTATAACCATTATTTTTATTAAATTATATAAAATATATGATCCATGTCTCATCCAACTTCATGAAGATATATTACATCTCAAGATCCTCCTCAGTAGTACTCACCACATTCACATGAGCAGTTTCACATGAACAATCTACTTTTTTCTTGTGGAAATTCATGTTGTATACAACTAAAGCTTATTAAAATTCTTTATATTTCCTTCATATTTTTAATGTGTCCATTTGTGTATCCATGTGGTTAATAATGTCTCCCTTCATATCCTATAACATATTTCCAACATCCATTTGTGAGACTCAATTGGTATATTTGGAGGATGATGATGACAATGTCATATTGTTACATGTTTTTTTCATCATGGACCTTGAACATTTTTTTTCATAGCAGGGTGGTATCATCAAATGATATTTGTGAGCCATTACCCATGATATCTAAATACTCTAAATATTTATCATTAATTCCCTTCAAAAATATCAGCTTGATTATTACGCACCCAGCTTATTTTTATTATAATTTTATAGACTAAATAATAATAATTCAATGAAGTCTTCTAATAGTTCTTTTATTTATGACATCTAAAAGATGTTATTTATTATGGAATATTTTACTCTACAATAATATTGGTACTTGGAGATGAATTCCTCCTTCATATAAATCCAATCACCAACTACATTTTTTACCAATCTCAAAAACCATCAAAGGGTTTCATAATTAGGAGTGTCTAGAAATAATTTTAGTCTTTGGGAATCTTGATTATAGTCATAACTATGTGACATGACTTGAAACTCAAAAATGAATTTATCAAAGTCATCTCTTACCATTCCCGTAAAATGAGGAAATTTGAAAAAGGGAATGTTCTTCATAAGTGCAATTACCTATGAGGTTCTTGAATGGAAAATTCAAAAAAAAATGTGTCATTAAAATAATTTTCTCCTTTAAGATCTTTCATGATTTATTGGTTGACTTGTGTACTAGTGAAGTTTTCAACCCAATCTTTGAATTCTTTGTTCATTTTTCGTCCAATTTGAGTAGTGAATGATGGTCTTAGCTTTTTGTATGGGAAAATAAATATTTTGGTTGGGTGTGATGGAGTGGGGTTTTCTAGAAAATTATTTGGAAATTTGAAAAATAAATAGTCTTGCTCAGTTGGTTCAATTGATTTAGCTAGAAATGTAGGTTTTAAATTCTTTTTTGAAGTTATAAGGGCTTGTTATTCTCTTTTTGAGATAAGTTTAGGTGAATATGGATGGATATGAATACTAGATTGTTGAGTATAAGGTGTTTAAATCATCACTCTTTGGAAAGGTATAAGGATATCTCTCTTAGGAGTATGAGGTTATTTTTATTCCCTACACTTATATTTCTCAAGTAATTCAGATAAGAACTTCTTAGTTTTTACATCCATGGATAGAGCTTTAGGTGAAAAGTGTGGGTTGGCTATGAATATATTTATGTAACTTTGTGTTCTTGTAGGAGAAACATCAACTTCTGAATTTGTCTAAAAACTCAATCTCTTAAGCAACAATGTACCTAAGCAACCCCTTTCAGGCTACATACATTTAGTAAATATTCTTTTTTTATTGTTTTTATCCATCTTGCATAATGTTAGTTTTAAACTTTTTTTTTAATCTATTTTTACTTAATCTATTTATAGAATTATAAATTTTAGATAGACACTAGTAAATTTTACTCTATCTATAATATAGGGAATTTAATCTATAAAAAAGGAAATCTAACCCAATATTCTAATATCCTAATTCTTAATTCATGTTCCTAGAAATGATAAAATAATGATGAGAAAAATCAAACCATAAAATTATTTGAGTTAGCAATCACTCACCCACAACTTGATAGATGAACTGAGGGGTATCCATTTAACTTTTTGATAATGTTAATTTAATAATTTTCAAATTGGAGACTTGTATTTGGCAGATTTTTGACATTGTATATGCAACATTACTTACTTTCAAGCATTGAGGTACTAAGACTTTCATATAAGGAAACACACTTGCATTAATTAAATGACATAAAATTAAATTACAAGAAAGTAGATAACATGAAAGAAATATATAAATATATTAAAATATTCCCAATATTTCTAAATTAAAACTATAGAGTTAAATATTCTTATGCATGAATCCAAACATGAAAGTAAAAGCCATAATTGTATCTATGCTTTAGAAGGTAAAATATACACACACAAAATGCATAATAAAACTAAATTAATAGATGGGATTTTCGCCATAATTTCTCATACACTAGCCATATCTAATTTTATGTTTGTTACAATCACTTCCTCTTATTTAATTGATTTACTTCAAAAAAAAATTATGTGAATAAACCCCTAACATTGGAAATATTTCTACGATAAATTTACCGAATCAATAGAAAAATAATTCATATCTCTAATCTTGTATCTTCTATGATTTTTCTATTTCTATCCTAACTTGTATCCTACTACTTCTCTCTTATATAGGGAAGGAAGGCCTTTATTTTGATGTTTTCCATATTGATGGTTACAACTAAAAGTATAAATTAACATTTAGAATAGCATAAAATATGAAATATGAAAAAACAAGATATTCATTGTTGTAACTAATTAGGAGGGATGGTTTAGTGGAGAAGAACTAAGTATTAGACAATCTAAAGTTGACTCTTTTTTTTTTTTTTCCTTCAAATGAAAAATCATCACATTCCTCAAATTGTGGGATGAATCTACTCAAAACCACCAACTAACCATCATAGTTTCAAAAGAATTTATAGATTTTTTACTACTAGTGATTTGAATGCTTGGTCTATTGTGATGGATAAGTTACCTAGTTGCTATAGGAACATGTTTACTAAAATTTACATTAAGATCTACATTTAACCAATTATTAACAATTTTGAGAATAGAAATAATGATAAAGAATACTATTTTATTCATAAATAAATAGTTTTAACATAAAAAATCAAATATATATGCAACATATTCATTGATATTTATTTTTGAAAAGGAATTAAAATCAAAATATTGATCTATCAAGTGGGTTGTAGTCCAATGGTGAGGATGATAGTATAAAAGGTGTTACCTAGCCATTCACTAAGGTACAAATCCTAAGAGATACAAAAAAGGATGAGAGTAAGATCATGTCCTAGATAAATTTAATCGAATGGATACCCCTCAATCCTTGATACCTAAACTAAATAAGCATTTTGTACACCTAATCCATATAAAAACAAGATTTTAATCCAAAAAAAAAATTGTGTATAAATGTGTTACTTATGAAAGGTCAAAGAGATAAGTTTGAAGGGTGAATTTGAGATAATTCTAGTGCTCATCATTGTAGATTGATATCTTATATACAAACAAGCATGTACTCACAAATTTAACCACGCTTATTGCATTTCCATTTGGGATTACATTCAAAGTGAGTCATTATGGTCCTCAATACCCTTATGTGAAATTTTTAGGATGCTATACTAAATAATAAAATGTATACCACATCACCAACGAATACCAACATTCAAAACACAAGGAACTATATGCAGTCATGTGTCATAGTTACATAGTCTAAATTTCATGGGTTCCACCCACAAATTCAACACCATGTATGAGGCAAACATTATCCATGAGTTATCACTTGACATATTTCTAACATGGATACAATGACTTGGCCCCATGGTTATTCATAATTGACAATGTCAATATGGGAGATTCCAAATATATTAGGTTACAACCTATACTCTTTTCCATGTGACCATAGACTCTAGCATGAGGATATTTTCCATGTGACTAAATCACGGTCCATCTATGACCATACACATATAATGCATCAATATACTATATAATAAGGTGACATGAATAATTTAAAAATATAAATATAAAGCAATAAGTCCCATTTTATTTAGTCCCTGCCCTACAGGGTATTATAAGAATCAATTGAACAATTAATTTTTTCATTCCAACTAATTAAACTGTATGATTTAACATATTATTATGATAATTCCATAGTTTTATGTTCAATATTTTATAATATTCCCTAATATGATATTAGGGAATATTCTATTTAGCTATTAATGATTATGTGTGTGTGTGTGTGTGTGTGTGTGTGTGTGTGTGTGTGTGTGTGTGTGTGTGTGTGTGTGTGTGTGTGTGTGTGTGTGTGTGTGTGTGTGTGTGTGTGTGTGTGTGTGTGTGTGTGTACTTACTTTATAAATTTCACTCAAGTTTATTTCCACCACTTATTTCTATTGCTAGTAAAAAGTCAACTTTATATTTATTATTTATTAAAATTTAAAAACTTTCCATCTAAAAAATCTAATTTAACTAGTAGAAATTCAACTTTCTAAAAAAACTAGTTCATAAAAGCATCAACATGATTTATTTTTAATTAAACTGCATAACAAAAAAATTATGAGTTTTACATCATTCATATTAATTTAAAAAATAATTATTGATTACTTAAATAACAACTTTTATATTTATTAAAATTTAAATACTTTTCATCCAAAAACTTTAAATTAACTAGTAGAAATTCATCTTTCTAAAATAAACTAGTTAAAAAAATATCAATATGATTTATTTTTAATTATTATTACATAATATTTTTATGTTTCTTATTATTATTTTAGTTCAACTTTCACATTATATAATATAATTATTTACATTTATTTAATAATATTTAATAATACAATATCACTCTAATTAGTATTAAAACTCATGTTTTTTTATTTACAACTTAACTTCTAAAATATTATTAGCTTTTACATATTTATTATACTATATAAATTATCTTATAATTAATATTATAATTTCCAATACAATCGATATACTAAAAGTAAAAATGTAGGGACTAGATGCATTGTTAGACTAAAAGCAATGACTAGCCACATCGACAGACTAAAAATAAGGACTAGCCACTAAAATTAAAATGGGGACTCCTTAACTAAACTAAATACAATTACAGTTAAAATTTCTATTACTATAGACATAACTAAGGCAGGGATTAACCACTGCATGGCCCTTGTTTATAGAACATTCACCAATCAAGCCTTAAAAACTATTCTATTAGTGTATTTTATATAAATAAAGAAGTAATGTGCACAGTAAATATAGAATATATATCCTTGTGAAAAATGTGATCTATTATAGGCCATTCATATAGAGACACTTGTCACCATTATAATCACATGAGATGAAATTATTTATAGAGTCCTTACAAAGATAAGTGGATACTCTAGGTCCTGTAACTATGGGATTGTGCTAAGTGATAGAATTCTAGTTGATCATTATTTAGAGATAATTTTTAGTTTCAAAATACATTTTAAAATGGACAAGGTTGCATTGATTCATAATAATTTCAAAATGACATATAATTCATATAGCATTTATTTTCTTATTTCAATTGTTATAAATCATTCAACCATGAATGCCAAGGCTACAATCTAAATTCTTAAGATCTATCACCATCATATACTTAACTGTGACCTTTTAGACATAGAAACATAGAATAATTAGTCACAAAAAAAGTTGAGTACCACCTATTATGAGGGTGATTTATCATAGATAACTATGTTTATAAGAATTATTGAACTAACTATGAGTCCCCATAAACACAAAATCATGTTTTGAAAATGCACACAATCTAGTCTATGTGGTGTTTATCCTATAATTGATGGTCAACATCTCCAAATCATTATGGGGACTAATCTATTAGTCAATTACAAGGTAAAATAATATAAAAATTGGATGGTAATTAATTTCCCTTCAAAATAAACTTTACCAAGTTAATCATTCATAAATAAATACATTAATATGCTTTTAATCCATTAACATATATTGATTTTAAACTAACTGATTGATTACAATAACTATTTATAGAATAATTTATCTACTACAAGATAGGCAATTTAAGCCTCATGTTGTTGAGTTCAATTACCAATAGTATAAAATTCATTCCTAATAAAAGATATATATGATATAAATCCATCCTCTACTTTGTTTCCTTTGCTTACATTGTTGTGATAATACATGTTATTAAATTTACCAACTTCATGTATTACTACCACCACATTAATATTAATAAGTAATGGAATCCAAAATATTTTTTTACTAATGTAAATTTAATAATAGAACTTCCCCTATTTAAATAATATTTTTATAAAATAATTGTTAAACAAGGAAAAGTAGGGTGAGA